>RXPK01000526.1:0-123300 GCA_004143645.1 Protaetia brevitarsis | reverse complement strand
GAAAGGGTGACTTTGGTAGCATAAACAGCGTTATTATAGTTTTCCTTCGTATCCCGCCCCTAAAAACCATGATAATTTCCCATCTCACAGTCTTGTTCCCCGTATTTACTGCGCACTACTAATAGTAGTACCGCCTGTCCTTCAGTGTTTTAATTAAACCTTCTAAATCTCCCACCCGATTACCAACACAAAATGTTCTCTACATGTCGCTGAGTGTGCTTGTATTTTGCAGGCAATTTCAAAAGTGTTCTTTGCCTGCGGTTGCGGTATATGTGAGGTACTTCATATACATCTTGCTTCTTCTTATACTTCTATTATACTAATTTTGTTTCGATTTCACTCCTTTTTTACTTAACTCCTTATTTAGTTTATATTTACGAATAATATGATGTAAATGACGAAATTATGATACAAAAGGGAATAAGTAACTCTTGAAATTACATTATTAACATTAAAACTACGACATTATAAAAATACCCTGCCTCAATTCTTTACTCTCTTTATGCCTTGCTACATATTACTTATACTCCTTTTGTAGTTATCTTTTTTCACTAAAACACAGTGCACACTATTTCTATAATATTGGTTTCACGGAAACATTTAATTATATCAATAAATTAACAAGTACTAAAAATTATGTATTTTAAAATTTATTGAGATAAAGCCAAGATAACAGCAATTTTTGATTTTATTTTCTAAATAACTCTTTAAAAACGATATTTTAAAACACAAGCACAAGGTATATACCCAGATTTTTTTTCTTTTCCATTACAATAGAGGTGTTCTGTATAGCTCTAAAAACAAACTAGGCAACCAGTTATATAAGTTATTATTGTGACGTTTACGTGTTCTGAGATTTCACATTAATTATTTCTTACTTAGGTAATTTTATCAAGTATTAATTAAGACAAAAAAACATAACAAGGATAAAAGTTATTTCACAAAAAGTTTCCAAAATAACTACGTCGCTTTCAAGGGAAAGAAGCAAGACGGTCTGAAAAAGAATGCAGATCATTTCTAGTCAAATTGTGATAGTATTTCATCATATGCAGTACGTGGTATGATCTTTGAGATCGCTATGAAGTTGTGCGCATTGTTCTTTATTCTAAACTTTAAAACAAATTGCACACAAATACAGTATAATAAAAAGGTTATTTTACTGAACCCACTTATTTCCAGTATAAAGTTCAACTTCTTATGCACAATCGAGAGACATTTCTTCTGTCAATCATCTTGAGAGGCGATACGTGCAAAACCAATTCGCAATGTTTTCAACATTCAAAAGCGACGGTTTGTTTTCAATTTGGACAAAAGAAAGCAAATAAACCATCATGCATACTAACAGAACACATGAAACTGAATATCTTATCTTGCATGGAAGAATAGGGTCGCTTTCAGTTGTAGCCGAATATTTTGAAGTACGTACTCCGTGTACAAAAGCCTGAAAAAAATAAGATGTCAAGAATATATCAAAATATTGAATCGTCGAGAGTTTTTTGACAAAGTTAAAAAAGAGATGTTTGCGCAACAATGTGTAATACATTAAGTGAACACGTAGAAATACCTCCTTTTTCTAATGAAGCTACATTTACCTTAAACCAACTCTCAAAACTTCTGGTTTGAATCCTACATTTATCCATTCAAAATACTAAATATCCATTCCATTAACCCGCTAATCCCATCTAAATCCTCAAGGTCAAAAGCTAATCCGAACACAATACCAAAATTTCTGATTTATTGGTTTGTTGCGAGACCTTTAATTCATATGCCAAATGCCACGAACGTTCATCCTTTGGAATGAAGGTTGGGAGGCTCTGACAGATATTACTAAAGCCGTCAGGAACTGTTTTAAATACCGAACCCCAAAGGCATGAAGAAAAAATATTCTTTTGGTTTCGGTTTTATCTTCTAGTTTTTTTAGTAACTAGACAGTTAAACAAAGAGGTAAAGCCTGAACAATCAATGGTAACTAAAAAGTTAAATAACACATTTAGAAGCCGATGGATAGACACATTTAGCTCCTTGCTATGCCTACCATGATGAGCCAGTTTATTTCAAATGATTACTTATACTTTGGGTTCAGCTAGAAATCAGAGTTTACAATAATGTGCAAATACATAACTTGGACGAACTGAAAGGCCGTATAGATGCTGCATGTGATGGAGTACTGCCACGACTTATTAGAAATGATCTGCTTTCAATGTGGCATGAATCCAAAAGATTCATATATTGCTATACAGCATCAAAGAAAAATGCTTAAATACAATGAATCAATAGAATATGCCATCGAAAGGGGCAGGCGCAGCTCATGGTCTAATGTAGGAGTTACGATACTAGTAAGAATAATTAAAGGGGAATAACATCAGGAACGGACTCGAGTTTCTGCCTACCAACCGTCATCAGCGCTCCTCCCAGTGTATAAACCCACTTTCATCGCTTTCACCTTCCAAGCTTTGTGTACAAGCAACCGCTAGGTGAAAAGAGTTCAGCTTGCGCGCCGTCCAGGTGCCACACGCTGAATTGTCACCCGCAAGCAATCGTAGCTGGTAATGCAGTAAGCTTGAGATGTGATAGAGATAAAAGTGGGTTTATACATTCGAAGAAGCGCTGATGACGCCTGGTAGGTAGAAACTCGAGTCCGTTCCTAGTGTTATTCCCCTTTCATTGCTAGTATGGTGTGATTCCTACAATAGACCTTGAGCCCTACCTGGTAGCATATTCAATCGGTCTCTTACTATGTAGTATGTTATGTAGAAACATATAAATGGAAAATAGCAAATAAAGCGCTCACGAATAGTAGTAGTGTAAGAATCGATTGGAAGGAGAGAAGTTAATAACAGGAATATTAAAAAAAAAGTTCGTTCATCATTTTATAATAGATTGTCTATTTGTTCACGTCTATAGAGACCATTAATATCAAGAGTCTTATCAAGATAAACATCTACACAGCTAAATTAAGCAGTTTTTATTATCTTTGTATTACCTTTTTCTACGTCCTTTTTCAATTGTTGCATACACTAATCTCCTTCATGAAGACTTTATTCATTACTTTATGTTTAAATTAAATTTAAAGAAAATTTAAAGAAAATTTATCAAACAACAAAATGTAGCTCTTTTAAGTCACTTCGATCTCCAATTTCTACTGTCTTATTTGCACGCTTTTTCTTGTTCACTACTGATGCAGTTGTTTCAAATTTTTCCACAAGTTCGCGAACGAATTTATGATACATATGCTCATTTGGATGTCTTAAGTGTCTTAAGTCTTAAGTGAACTTCGGACACTTTCTTTTTGCCCACTCCTAGGACAAACGTTTTGGAGCGAGCCCCTTTGTTTCACTGTGCTCGGGACGCTAATATGATAATGGACGATATCTTTAATTAAATTTCAATATATCTGGCTTTACGAGCACACAAACTACCATTTAAATTAATAAATTTACTCTCATTACTTTCTTTTCCTTCTACTTTGTTATATATATGCATATCCTGTTACGAATTATGAATATTATCATCATAATATTTTGTTATTTCTTGCGCCTTGTGTTACTGTCTTTTGTATATTGGAATGTATCACACTATGTATTGTCCTCTTGGATTTTTTGTATCTGTTGGGCGAAAATATATGCATTATTATTATTATTATTAATTCTTGCTGTGCTACGAGCGCAATTGCTCAGCACTATAAATGTAAATAACTTCCACCCTCTTAGCAATAGAGTACACCATATTTACGTAATCCAGGTGAAGTTGAATGACAACAACTAAGTTGCCAAAAATAACATCAACGGCTTCTTTTATTTTGTGTTTACGCTTTCTGCGCCCAACTGACAACTGTAAAATTGCACAGTATGAAAATTATCATTTTTCGATGGTAAACTAAACAAAAAATGAACAAGTGATAAATCAGCATGATCCTACTAAAATAAGCTTTCATTTGAGGTACCACTCGAAATAGTACTCGTGGGGGCGCAGTTGTAAACGTCAAGAATCTAATTCATATGTGAAACTATTTCCCCCTTGAATTGAAAGTAGACGTGGTTTTGAAAATTTTTAAATTACTTTTAGTCTCTGAAATATTTGAGCTGTGCCGTTTTCAAAAAATCACCCCGTATATTTCTTTTAAAGAGCCTCTCTGACTTTCAAACAAACAAATACTGATAGAACAGTAATTTTTGCAAAAATTGCGTGGTTTACGCAATGACTACAATGGCAATACATAACGACGATTTTTTTTTTATAAACACTTCAAGGATATGGGGAAGGATGTATTTTACTATAAGTTATTCGATCAAGTTGCACAATCGGTTTTCATCATAGAATTGATAAAAGACAGGTTGTTGAAATTAATGTTTCCAAAGTATATAGGTATGAAAAATCAATAATTGCTGTTTTGGTGTATTTTCCTTGTAATTATTACTATCTTTGAATATATTTTCTATTTTGAATAACTTCCACTTCTATATGGTATTTTGAACTAATTTCGAAGTAAATTTGTCTGACACAACTACTTTCTTGTCGTCCATTATATTGAAATTACGTACACTGTTACATACATACGACAATCGTAATCTGACACTCGCCATATTTCACTGGAAATAGTTACTTGGCAAGCAGAACAACAGAGATGTTTATGTGAAAACAACATCCCGTACACGTTATATGTTGCTGAAATAACAAACCTTGTAAATAAACAAAGGTATATACGCTTCGTTCTAGCACCTGCAGTTATAAGCACACTTCACACCCTTAAACACCACTCGCAAGTTATTATGTTTCTGAACTTCTCTCGACGTTGTTGTCGAAACACCCGTGCACCAAGTTAATATTAGCCAGCCACCGCCCCAACCTGATTGGCGTTCTAGTTTTGACATAACTCACACGCAAACACACACAGTTACACATGTTGTTGCGATTATATTTTGACGGGGGTTTGAACTTTTGAGGCAACTCTTTTTAGGTTGTAGGTTTTTTTGCTGTTGGCGACCATTACTAATCAATATATTGCTAGCTGGTAATATGCGTCTGGCAAATGAGAAATTGGAGTTTTTGAGATATATAGGTTTGTGTATACCATAGTGTTTTTTACATTTTTACATTCAAATTATTGGATATCATTATCGAACAAATTAATTGAAATGCCCTCTGGTATATACATAACTTCAAATATGTGGATGTAATATTTTCATACATATTCAATAAAACAAAATCAAATATCAAACCATTCCATCGGCCTGTCGTCTAAATAAATACAACTACTGACATTTAAATGGATTTCACATGTCCCGTCCAATAGAAATTTTCAAAGATTCTCTGGAATTATTGAGTTATTATACGAGTAAACAACCGAGTGATTGACGTAAAATCAATACAATACCGACTACAAAGATAAAGCGTAAATGAAAAAGTCCAACAGGAAATAAAAATAAAGTAACTAAAGCAACTGCATACACTGATAGAAGTATTCCTTTTATTTAAAAGGAATTGCATTAAACCAAAAGTTTTTGCGTTTTCTACATGGCCAACATGATTTAGTGTTTCCTTGAAAAGGAACATAATTTTGAACTCACGCATTTCTTCGGAAATAATATATTTTTCGTTGAAGCGGTTCATTCTTTTAAGTGAAAGATATTAATAAGTTGATTCAAGATCCTCTTAATTTTGAAACTTGAGCATAAACTTAAGCACATTGGTACAACAAACTTTTCCTTTTCTTATAACAGTTATTCACTTTAAGATTTGACGTTTACGCGGTTTTATAGAAAAGCGTAAAATACAAAAAAATGCCGTGATCATTTTTGATTAAAATAAACATGAATTATCTCCAAAAACGATCCATGCACTCCGTAGCAGACATACGCTTAGTTAGGATGTGGTAAAAATCGCCAAGTCTCATCCCAGTCATCCCAATGCCATAGTGTGCCATTGAAGAAATTGTCCTTGCAATGGTGACGACTCCTATCAGGTGTAGGTCTGATAAATATACCAGGTTAGTATGTTGTAATCGCATATTTCACCCTATTTGTGCGAAGTTGGGGTCTGTGAAGGTGGAAGAGCATGTGATGCGCCATCTATGCGATAATTTCTGTACTACACATAAGTATATTTGCTGTACTATATGGGGAGAAATCTGCTGTATGAAAATAATGCGCCATATTTATTCTTGCTTCCATGTAAATAGTTAAATCAATAAACTCTCCCTACCCTTGTTTCAAATAAACCTTCTAACCAAATTATTCGTTTGATTTAATACAGGAATATTTTTTAATATTACTTAAATCAAGTAATTAGTATCCAAATGCGTTAACAAAATGTTTCTTTCGTGGGTAACAGTTTTAAACGTTCAAACACTATATACTTCTGTGAAATGCGTTGACATTATAAGTAATGCAACATTGAACTGAGAAGGGTACAAACGTTTAAGATCGAAGGACACATAGGACAAGTGTCAATATTCCGGGAATTGATACCAGCCAGAATCAGAAAACTCCTTTTCATTGTCTCTAGAGCTTTAGAAAAAAATTACATCATCATGAGTAGAACAAAATCAGAGTAAGGTGGTAGCAATGTACTGTATATTGTTTGATATTATTGTTACCACCTTACTCTGATTTTGTTCTACTGATGCTGAAATAAATTTATGTCGAAAGCTCTAGAGACAAAGAAAAGGAGTTTTCTGATTCTCGTCCACCGTGTCCCTCGATATTAACTGAAAAGATTCCAATTGTCCCTGAAATTCCTTTAATCTGGCCCGAAAATATTTACCTTTATTCATTATGGTTTGTGTATCTGAGACTTATGCACGTGGGAACATGAATAAAATTAAAATACTTTCGCGAAAAAAAACACTCAGCTTAAATGCAGATGCTTGCATTTTCCGCTAAAAGCCAAAAGTTTTAAAGTAATATATTCATGGGTGTCCGCGCAAATAAACTAAAACACCTGGTTTGTTTATTTAAAGTAATTCAATAACATGATAATATTCTTAAAAGAAACAATTAGAGTGTTCGGTCTGTCAAATCAAATTGAATAAACACCTCGATATTTCCTTATTATTTCATAACTTTTGCCTCCTCAAGATATTATAAAATAATAACGTAATATTGAGGATTTATTTAGTTTGATTTGACAGACTGAATACCCGAATATTACTCTAATTGTTTACGAAGTCCGGTTGCTATTCCCTTTTATTTATAATAATAACAACATGTGAATGTGTATTGTTTTAACTTAAACAGAGGTTATACAGATATTATAAAATATTCATCAAAACTAAAGTGCATTCCATTTAATTACAGTTACTTTTCGTCCAAAAGCATGTGCTTAAGAAGAAAATAGTTTCCGGCGAAACAGCATGCTACTTTCAAATAAAATAAACACCTTTCTGCAAAAAAGTATCCTTTTGGTTTAACATGATAAAAACCAAAAGTTATAAAACTTTTCATTTAATGCAATATCTTTTCTCAGTGTACAATTAGAAGGAACACTTCAAAGGTATAATATTTATGTAATATATTAAGCTGAAGAAAACGTTTAGCGGGAATTATAAGATCATAAAGATTTCTGTAATTTTGCAGCAGAAATATAAAAATTATTCTGCTACTCCAAATATAGATACTAGATTAGATTAAGATTTGAACTAGCATTCATTTATAGATTTACACTAATTGCTACCTAAGTCTTCATTTTTTCTGTATCATCCCATTTTCTCCTTCTGCTTTCCTGCCGATTTCACATTTTTTCTTCATAGTGAATGTGCGAACCATTGTAATTGTTTCCTATTAATAAATTTCTAATATTTTCTTAATTACGCAATGCTGTCTGATTTTATTGTTTCATGATTTGTTATCGCTAAGTCCAAGTATTCGAATGCATTCATTACTTCAATTCTGCCTTCCATTCTTCTCATTTTTGCATGCTCGTAATTAAAACGATGCTGTCTGCATATATTAAGTTGCCTATCTTTATAGGTATTCAATGAAAAATTCTGATTATTAATTCGTTTGACCGTTTTTCATACTTTACTCTGCTAGGCTTTTGGGCTGGACTCGCCTCCTGGATCTTCTTCTGGCCGACGTTTTGTCGACACTCGCAAGACGCATTTTAGGACGCCTGATATTAAGAATAACTATTCTTGACACCAGATCCAGCATACCACAAACCGACACCTCCATCCTAGATCCAACATATCCTACCCAACAACCTTACTCACATCATCCACTGATTATCCTCCTTTACATCCAAAGAAGATGTTACCAACCCTATAAAGAAAATCCTGCCCAGCTACAACATCAAAATCGTCTTTAAATCTAACTTGAAGACATTCAGACTCACTTCCCATCAAAGATCGCAATCCTTTCGAAAATCCTGGTGTTTACCCAATTCCATGCTCATGCAACAGTGTTTACATTAACAAAGCGTTCATTGGGCACTTTCGTTGCAGAACATACTTGCTGAGAGACTGACCACCAAATTCAATTCAACTTTGTCCAAATTCTATCCCATAATCCTCATTATTACAACCGTGACATGCTAGAAGCTATTGAAATCCATAAACATCCCAATAACCCTGAAGATGTCCCTTGCAAATGTGGACGAAACGTTGACCAGAAACAGATCCAGTAAGAATCTGAAAAAAAATCTTCTTTCCAATTTTCAAAAATGTTCTTGGTCGAAATTACAAAGCATTTAATAAAAGCAACAGCGTAAATGGCTGGAAATTGGAAACAGATAATAATAAGATTGTATTTCGTAAAATCCATTCAGCAAAGCTTAAAAAGGTATTTCAATTAAATCTATCTGTTATTGTGACGAAAACAACTTGGCCATGTAACTAACGAGTAGGTTGTACTTTGTTGACAACTTCAATAATTTTCAAACTAAGCTCAAATGAAACTAAGTACGACATTTATTCAATTCTACTACTTTCGTTCAACCACCATGTCAGACTTCAATACACTTGCGGTATAACAAATCTGAAAATTACATCCACATATCTCGAAAAAAACGACTTGAGAGTTGCATGATTACGATTTATTGAATGCTGTTGAACGGGAATGCAGCCCCCCTTCTATAAACATCCGTCACTGTCTGAGTTCACCAGCGTACAAGTCTGATATTTTTACAGATTCATCCCAGATGAGTGGGGTCCGTGCAGCGTTAGTTGTGGCGAAGGTGTACGAAAGCGACAGGTCCACTGTAGGATCTTTCTCGAGTTCTCCCGCACCATCGCCAAACTACCGGATAATAAATGCAGCGGTCCCAAACCACCTGAAACAGAGCGCTGCTTCATGGAGCCATGCTCGTCGGAGAGGATTGATATCAAAGATGACCCCTACAGACACGAATCCAGTAGATTAGGCAGCACGTCATACTCATGGGTAACTGAGGGATATACGCAATGCAGCGCCACATGTCTGGGAGCGTACAGGAATTGATAGTCAATTGCGTGAGAGACGATACAAAGAAAATCGCTTCACCCTATTTGTGTCCCATCGATCAGAAACCTGAAGTTATAGTTTTGGAATGCAATGTCTTTCCTTGCCCACCAAGGTGGAATTTCTCCGACTTCACTCCTTGCTCGCAATCATGCGGAATTGGCATACAAACCAGGGAGGTTAATTGCATCCACGAGGTAACCCATGGAGGTGCTAACACGGTAGTCGTCCCGAATCGGGAATGCCCCCAACCAGCGCCGACAGATAGGCAATATTGCAACGTGTTGGACTGCCCGGTTGGTTGGAGCTTGTCAGAATGGTCGAAGTGTTCAAAGCCTTGCGGAACTGGAGAAAAGACCAGGAAAGTTGAATGTAAACAAGTTATGGCCCAAAACCACTCGCTCGTCAGACCGTCTTCCTCCTGTTCTAAGCCTAAACCATCTGAAAAGAAACCGTGTAATACTAAGAGTTGCGTGTTAGAGTCCGATAAACCGCACATAGATGTTTCTAACACTACGTATATCCAACACAGCGTCAAAAAGAAGAAAGTCTTCCTCAAAATTGGAGGAGCTGCTAGCGTCTTCTTCGGAACCGTAGTCAAAATTAAGTGCCCCGTCAAGAGATTTAATCGCACGAAAATACAATGGACCAAGGACCATTCTCCCCTGCCGAAAACGAAAAAGTTTCGTGTTTCGAAAAAAGGAGCTTTAAGGATCCAAAACGTGGCCTACGTCGATAAAGGTGTCTATACTTGTATTGCGGGAAAATCCTCTGCCGACTTGGCTTTGTCTGTTCAACCGAAACCCGGAGAGTTTATGCACTCTGAAGAGATCATGAGACAAAGTGGATATAAGAATGAAAGAGCTGGTGGCTATCACCTTGCAGGAGTACAACCGAGAATAGACGACACCAACCCCGTGCTGAATAACGACGACCATTCTCATGAACAACGACCGGATTTGCTCAAACATCCGAGGACGTCGCCCAAAACCAGGTTGTTCCCGCCAACTTCACCCTCGTTGCGCATGGATCCGAACAGTTGAACGCTGGTCACCAGATGTTACCTTGGATCCTGAACATGAACAGGTGAGAGTATCATATTCTCATCAGCATACTTATGTATTACCAACAAACATTAACCCAGTATCTTTTTCAAACAATATTTCTTACTAACAATTTAATCTTTCATTAATACCTGCATTAAACAACGTCATTTTCTTTCTTCTTTAAGAATTTGACGTAACTAATTGTAAATATTGTTTAGTCTACCGCTACTTACTCAAAAAAATACTATCGTCGTATCTGTGCAGTGCAAAACTTCAAAAACTTCATACAAAAAGGAATTTGAGCAAATACAATTTTATTTTGTTCCATTCTTCTGCTGAAAGCAACGTTTTAACCGTGTCTCCTGGTCTTCTTCAAACTAACAATTCAAATTAGATAACAATTTACAAAATACCTTTTGAGAGTTTAATATGTTATCATTTTTTGAAACCTAATTATAATTTAGGTAGCACATGTATTGAAAGTTTATGTGTTACAACTAGTGCTGTGCAACCGACCACATTTCATAACCGGTTAACCGTATGTACAAAACCGGATAACCAGTACGATCGGTTATAACTGACGTGACCCGGTTAACCGCGCTAACCGATTAACCGTTTTGACCGATTATCCGCTTTGGTCACATAATCGCCGTAATCGATCAAAAGGCAGTTTTATTTATTGTATATCCATCTTTATATAAGTATTTTACTAGTTAGTTAGTAAGTAAAATACTTACTCGTAAGTAATCATTCACGTAGGGTACAATAATTGTCTGCGGTACTATTTGTTGATTATCACTTACAATTACTGGCATGATTTTCCAATAACGTAATTTATATTCCTATCGTATTTATTTCCATTGTCTAAAAAGTTCTATCCAAATTTATTTGAATCCCTTTGCTCGGTTTATAATTACTTGCCCGCGGCTGCAAATAGAGCGCTTTCCTCCCTGGTTTGAAATATACTATTAAAATTGTAAGAATAACCATTTTTTGTGTAACAAAGCAAAAATTGAATTTGTGTGTACGCTTAAAATTATTATGGAAGTATCAAATGAGTAATTAAATTTACTAATTTGATTTAATACACATGCATTTTTTTTGTTCTAACAATTTAAATACTTTAACTATTTAATTTCTAATACATCACATGGCAAATATAAATGTTTATGGATTAGTTCAAATATCATTTCAAATAATATGCTACTTAAACAATAATTTAGTTTTAAGGAATGACAATATAATTTTCACTAAATTTTGTTAAATTTTAAAGGTAATAATCATTATATTCACTAAAAAGATATCTAATCCACCCTGTTTCTAATTATCACCTTTAGGAAGACCCAAGACACGAAAAAGCAGTGCTTCTTAAAAAAGGATATAAATCAGAATAACATTGTATTAGATCAAATCGGCGGTTTTTGCTTATATGAGGAGACCTGTCAAAAGCAAAGGTACCTATAAATAAAAAAAAGGAACACGCGTGGCTCCAAGAAAATCTTACATGGTTTCCGCGAAAGGAAAAGTGAAATGAAAAGTTTTCGAAGTGCGAGGAAAGTCGTGTATTTTTAAAATTTTCCGGGCTAACTTACATGTTGACACTTTCAGACGTATGTGAATGCAACAATGTACCATTTTAGAATGCTTTTAATGAATAAATTAAATATTGTATTCACGTATATAAATGACACAAATTATATAAATATTATTACCAAATTTTAACGTTTAATGGTAAAAATAAAGATTAATTTAGACATGTTTTTACGCACCGTGTACAATCGCCGGCATTATTATTTAAAACTCAAACGAATGGCTCGACGCTTTCGTTGTGCTAAATATTAATGTCGGTGACTGTACATGCATGTGTGTGTAATGAAATTACAACTGATTTGATGAGTTTTAATCATTTATATTTATTTTTATTTTCTTAGTAGTACTCCTCTTTGATATTGCAGCCTCTTCCTTTTTTTTTAGTATTTCAATCTATCCCCATTCTTTAATTCCTAATTTATGCACTCTCTTCTTCTTCTTCTCTGTTCTTATATTTTTCTTTTTTTCTTTCATATTTTTGGATTGTATTATATTATGCTTTTAACATATTTTTAAAATTTCTATCTTTTTTTTATTGCAAAGCACTATACTCAATCTTCTCACTTTTTTAACAAACTCTCCTAGACACCTTCGTCGTTATGTTCACATAGCCTTCCTAATTTTTCTCAATTCCAAACTTCACAGAATTTGGCGACCACATCAAAATGATTCCAATCAACCTGTTTTGCGTGTGTAACTATAATATGTTCAATTTACCAAACAACTTCTTCCTGTTTTAAAACCAACCACCTGGAGCAAACAATTCGATTAATTTTATCAACGTTCAAAAATAGATACAGGTGGAACACTTTATTTATAAAAAGTTATATAATTATAATTCATCCTAAACCCCGTGCACCACCTCCACGAGGTTACCTATTCTAAACATTATATGGATTCCATACCAATTGAAATGTCCCTACTCTAACTAATAATTTCCCTATAATTATTATTAGTAATAAAAAATAAAATAAATATGTCAGCTATCAATTGTTATTGTGTTTGCGCTCATGGAACGACTTTAGTTATTTCCTAGCATTCGCCAAGTAGTAAAGGAAATCATGGAAAACCTTACTCTGAAAGCAGGGCCTGGAAGCAGCCTCAGGCCTTGCTACTCATAGCAAATTTTTCGTTGTAATAGCTGTGCTGTCTCCAGATAATTATTCGGTTCTTCGCACATCGTGGAATTTTCTTTTCCAGCAGCAGAAAAATGGATTGATCCATACCTAATTATCACGCTATACACGAAATAACGCACGCTACGTCGGCCGAAATAGATAACAATAGGTAGCATTCTATATTTTTCAAATGTTATTCTTGCATTTCAAGTTCCAGATGTTACATAATCTCTTTACTTGTACGTAACTTCCCTGGCACACACTGTGTAAATAGAGGAGAGTGGGTAACAGTGAGACGCTTTTATGTAAACCTCCTGAATTAAGGTATTATTAGCCATAAATAAAGTTCTTTTGCGAGTTACAACATTTCCACTCAAGCGCCATCTGTATAAACGAATTACAACGGAAAATTCTTCAAATGTCTCATTGTTACCCACTCTCCCCTAAGTATTTTTGAAAATAATTGCTCTTCATTTAATATTTTATATCACTATTTCGCATAAAACATATTCAGTAGGTAATATTTTGAACCAACCCCAAGTTTAGCAAATTTTATTTTAAAGTGCGCCATTATACGACCTTTCAGTAATTTTACCCATCCCATATATTTATATATATAGACGCGTAAACACTATCATTTGCATACCTGTTATAACATACCACACAGTTTTCTGTTTTCTAATACCAGTTGTTAACACATGTATATTAACATCTAAAGAATATACGATCACCCCGTATGTCCGGGCTAAAAGGGTCGCATGTAAACCCAAACCATCTATTACCTACGGACCGTTTATAACGTGTACACCTATATTATTGCAGTTTACGTTATCCGCTTAAATAATTTTCCAAGCGTTTCGACATTTATATCCTTCAGGAAATTACCTCCACATTTTACGCTCAGTTTGTCGCAGCGAAACCCGCAACGACCCTTACACAACAACCGTGCAGAGCACGCGGGACTCGTAAAAATGCATTTTAAATTCGCCAACGCGACCTTTCAGCAATTCTGTCGCCCGGACGCTGTGGTAAATTAAACACTAGAAAAGTAAAAATTCGGGCTTTTGCGCTGCAACATTTTGTTGTGAACGTATACGTGTGAATCTATTGCCATTTTCAATGTGTGTCGGAAACACAGCGATGAGAATGGAAAACGTATGGATTTATTTTTAGCCAGTATAAATAGAGCATAATCAGAGCTGTGCATTAGCTTGTGTAAATGTATTTACCAAATTCAACTGCAAATAGTATTTATTACATATTTCCAATATATGCGAAACAAAAAAAAAAATATTGAGTAAATCGTCTTGTGATTAAATTAAAACAATTCGCCTTTATTCTAATAAATACAGAAATAAATTACAAAAGTGAAAAATTACGACGGAGGACTAATTCCACAATATATTATTAAAAATATTGTACTTTTATTTAATATATTTAAGTTTCTCTTGGTCCCGCGTCTTGTTTATCGGTTTCTTCTTGCTGAACGTGCTGATGCATTGCCGCTACATCAACCGAATTTTGTTTCAAAACATTGTGTGTTGATCATTATTAGAGTTACCGTTATTTATAATTTTTGTGAATTGTTCTGACTTTCAAATTGTTGAATATTTATTTTTACCTAATGATTTGGATTAATGATTTTCTGAAGAAGACAATAAAAAAATTGTCGAAACGTCAAAAAAATGACTTAATTTAGTAAATTTTTTTCATTAAATTCTTCATAAAAAGCCGCTATCTCAAGAAAGGAAAAAACATTATAATTTTATACTCTTTCTTGAGGACAACAAAGTGGTCGAAATAAAATATACCGCCAATCGAGAACAATGTATGAAGTTTGGTCGAATTTGATAACTAACTGAATTTAAAAATCAGGTTAGCACCGCTTTTTAATGTTTACCCTAATAGCCAAATTTAAATTTCCCGCCACAATTTTTAGTAACTTCAACGTAAAGAGATTAAAATAACTACGGATGTAATACAAAATAGCAGGTATTTTATGTTTCAACGTTGAAGTTACTAAGAATAATTGCGGGTAATTTAAATTTGGCTATGTGGGTAAGTATTGTTTCCTATGTGTAAACTGATAGAAGCATAATATGAGTTTAAATTGAAATAATATAGATCTATTACCTCTGATTAATTAGTATGGCTTTAAAACTTATCTGGAAAACCATTAGTGCGAAGTAAACACTGTGGACCAGATTTTCCTTTGAAGCAAAAGTTTAGAAATAAAATATATTCACTTTCCTAGAAATATTTGGCAAATAGAAAAAAGTGCTAAGAAAACAAACTTTTTACAAGCATCATTTCAGAACTCATGCAAAAAGCTTTGAAAACAATAGAAGAGTACTGTATGAAGAAAACCTAATGGTTAGTCCTACGAAAATTACACTAGTTCCCTTCATGAAGAAAAAAAAAGCTGTATGGTCTAAAACTACCAACTTTTCATACAAAACGATACAATTCAGTCAAGACTCCAAATCCTTAGAAGTGGTTTTTGACTCGAAGCTAACCTAGAATCAACATATTGAACATACATAACAAATAAATTTAAAAACAAATAGTGACCGGTAAAACAATTAGAAAAACATGGGACCTGAAACCACACATGATGTATTGATTGTTATAAACTGCAGCAGTAAGTCCTTTGTTAACCAATTGCTACCTGATTTGATGGATAAAGACCACGTAGAGGCACACAATTATTAATCTCGTAAAGATACAGAGGTTAACTTACTTGTACATCACTGGAGCTGCAAAAAGCTAACTTATAGCTGCTATGGAAACTATTTTAAATCTAAATATTTACAATAAGATGAAAACGGAACCACACAGACTGAAATGCGGTGTTAACTGGAAAATCCGAGATACTATTGAACATGGAAGAATAACATAACATAACTGCATCTTTAAAATGGGCAATGATAAAATTACTCCCAAAGTCTTCTCCGACAAACCCTTCAAGATTATCTTAAACTGGGATTGGTGGAGAGCAAGACGAACATCGGGGATTCAAAACCAAAACTTGTATGCAATAGATCAAAAAGAATAACGGTTCTGGAGCTGGTATATCTGGAGAAACCCACAATTATGTAGAGTATATGGCACGAAGGCGGTATGCAACCATGTATCAAGCGGAAATACTAGCAATACAGATACATATGTGGCCGTAACGCACTAGAAAAACAACCTAAGGGCCGGCTGATCAACACCCTAAAGCTTAACGGTTATTTAAAGAAATGTGGCAAATAAAAAAACATAAAACTGCAATAAACGATAAAAGCCATATAAACAATTTAAGTAAAATTTACAGTTGCTTAATAAATTCATAACAAAATTAATTTATTTCACAGATTAGTTATTAAAATGAAAAAAAAAATGGAAAAAAAAACAAAAAATAACCAATCAAGAAAGCATACGCCTTATATATTAAATTTTAAAGTATGTTTATGCAAAAATATATAGAATAGTCTTGCGTATTTGGATAAACATATTGATAGAAATAACATTTAAAAATAAAAAAACAATAAGTAAAAGAAACAAGGTTGAGGAAATATACGCACTGATATACACTTTATGTGTGTGTTTGTTCATGTCAATATGTTAGTGTCGATGCGTGTGTAATTTGTTATTTAAATAAAAAGTTTTTATAAAATGTTTCATATGACACACTAGTTTTCACTAGTTGAATCAAATAAAGTTTTTCTTTGAGATATAACACGGTAAAATAAATTGAAGAAAAAGAATTAATTTTATTCTTTTCCAAAATCAATATTACTCTTCAATATTGTTTTATTACCCTTTAAAATCAAACAATACAAATAGCTTCCTGTTCTGATTACTAAATGTATGGATATATTAGTATAGTCAACGTATTTTAACTGCTTTCCATATTTGTCATTAAAAAGATTTCTTCAAAAAAAAAATGTACTGGGAGAAGAATGAAATAAAAGGTAAATAATTTTTCAAATAAATTGTTAATTTTCCCTTATTAAATGCTGCCGCTAAAGGATAAGTTATTCGCGTCACAGTCGCCCTCTTCCGTCGATTACGTAAAGCCCCACGTTTACGTCGTGGAAAACACGGCGAGTTCAGGATCAAGAGCGATGCCGCACTTTCAGCGACTTATTTCCAACTTACAGGTAAGAAAAATTTTATTTACCCCACGGCAAAAAAAGAAAGTATTACATGACACAACTTTACAGGCACTCAGAATTTTCTTGTTTTCTCTTCTTTTTTTTTTAAACTTTAAGTTGGTAATACAGTGTATACCTAGCTCTCTACAGGATGTTTTTATGCGTCTTTTTCGTTGTTTACGCACTTGACTGTGGTGTGTTTACAAATTGCTTTTAATTACGCTAAGGGTTAGGGTTTTATTAACAAACGGCCACCTGTGTAACGCGACATAGATCCGGGTAATTAACTACAAGAGAAGAAAATATTGTGCCAGGGATGGAAATAATAAATTTGCCAGCGCCAACTTGTCAGCTCGGCCTGGGGATTAACTGAAGACGGAAGCAATTTATTATGAGATTTTTTTTTGTTTTGAATTATGTCGTGTCGTTGTTAACAAAAATGTTACGTGGATTATACAAAACAAAAAAAAAATCAGTGTGAATCTGCTCATACCACAAACAAATTTGCCCTCGTTTCTAAAACATAATTTAGCGAGAGTTAATGTAATATTTGAAAAATGTTAGTAATTTAAGTTCATTAAATGAGAAGCAATAATTCATAAATAAAGGCCGGATTGATATGCACCAAAATTATCAAAAAAAAATAATGCAGGAGATAAGCTGTAAACATATTTTTAATGTTGATAAAATAAATATAATTTTTATTTAATTATGATTAAAATAGCAACAAGATATTTTTCTAAATTTTCTGGAGTAAAATTTTGTCTCCTGTCAGGTACATTGTTTTTGTAATCTGAAAAGGATCGTTCGACATCACAAGTTGTTGCTGGTGCGTATTCGTATTGTGGTAACTTTTCTACTGCTATAGTGCAGTCATTCGAACCAGATCCATTCAATACTTGGGATATTTCGTACAAAACGAAAAATTTCGGATTCTTGGCTAAAACAATTTCAAGTTTGATATAGTCTTTTTTAGCAACCCCATCTGGTGCATTTCTACAAAATCCTCAAATGACCGTTATACTTTCTTGCTTTAATTTTCTGGACCAGTAATTTGAAATGAGTGGCAATGTATGCTAATTCGTTTTCTATGTTGGTGTTTTAAATATTAAATTATATTTTTTATTGGTCTCATCGGCAACTTAGACCATCTCGATACGTGTTCCAATTTCAAAGACGGCACTTCTTGGAAGCGGCCAGACCAGATGTGCGCTTCCAGGAACCCAACAGGCGTACTAGTGTCGGCCAAATAATTGAAATTTTAAAAATTACGAAATGTACTCAATTATGCATATTATATGCATTTATTTTAAGATATATGCATTTATTGTAAATATGCAATAATATGTGCGATAAGAATGATGTTATTTTATTTAAAATTATCTGAAACGCTAAGAAACCTTTAAATTATTCGAAACCGTTCAGCAAAAAAAAAATATGAAAATGCCTATAAAACCGCCTCTTATTCATAAATAATTGTAATCTAAATTAAATTAATTAAACATTCGCCTTTATTACAATTTTAGACGCCCATACAACAAGGGGTCAGTTTTATTAAGAGCTAACGGCAATTAAAGGCCACAGAAGCTTTCAGTTACAAATTTTAAACATGATTATAAAATGCTTCTTTTGTTAAATGTACGTATTGGGAAATAATATCTTTCTGAAGATTAGAAGATTTATTTATAGTGATAACAATATTAAATACATAAAAATTTGATTCTGATTATGAAACTTTGACCATTTGACAGCTCTACCAATTTTATGTTTTAAATTTCTAATAAACAAGAAAAACCTAAAACGGAAAGAAAATCATCAAAGAAAATTAATTTATACTTCATTATATGTAAAATTCGCACAAAGCTGTTAAATTAAAATTTGAATTTCTCATAAATATTTAATTGTAAATAACAACGCCATCTATGCATATTCATGCGAACCATTACGGTGATGTGCAAAGTCGTAAGAAAGCAAAAAAAACTCACTAAATATAATTCAAACTCTCGATTCTCAATCAAATTGTAACAAGTCAAATGTAAAAAGGATATTGGCAAAAAAGACAGTAAATAATAAAGAAACAGTTACACGATATGGAATCAAGACTCCGTCTTGTTCGTATTAATTTTAATCTGTTGTTTGTTTTAGTTGTTTGTTCTTTGTTAATCTCAGGAGATTGTTTACTTTGTGTTGGGATTTTTCCGTCATTTTGATCTGCAAATATTTTATTTTCTTCTGCAACATTGAATGTATAAATATTTATAGTGTGTCCCACATCTATTTTCTCACGCATTTACTCGGAAACTAATAGAGATAAAAAGTTGCAGTAAAATCCAGTGGAAATGGGACGACATTGTACATTAAATTTTGCCATTATAACACACCCCGTATAAATAGCCTTTTACCCCCTTTCCCACTTTATTTTTTTTAAATTGCACCCCTAATTTTTTTCGCAAGTTTTCGGTAGCTTACAAATACAGTCATATGTATTTTTTTATTATTATTATACGAAGTGTTCTCAAAAAGAAGTGAGAACATAAATGAACACACTGAAGGGTGCCGCTCTCATTAAATATGATTTGGTATCCCTTCTAATGTCAAATCAACCCAAACGATTACAATAACAATGACAGGAACGCCAATGAACAAATGTCAATTGTGCAATATGACAGAAACGGAAAGTAATTTTGATAACATTGGAAGAACAATACGCCTCAAACACGCGAGTTATATACGCGTAGTCCATAATAATGTGAAAATGTAAAGTCAGCAAGACAAAAACATATATAAGAGAAATTTACCACAGCAACGGGAGTAGTTGAATACAACTCTTCGACCGCTCAACACCTAGCAAGCTGCTGCCCATCTTACCTTCAAACTCTCAAGAACATTGTGTAACTTTGTTAATCTTTGTAATAAAGTAATAAAGTTAATTTTTAAAAAGGTTGTTAGTGAACCCAAAATCCTAACTCGCGTTATTATTGATTATTATAACTATGACGTACCAAAATCATCTACTTATTCTATTTTAAGAAATAAAAAAGAAATCTATATTTTTTTTGCGACTCAACGATCCTGAAAATAGAATATCTTTTATAGCTCAAATTTTGGCGCAACTTGATAATGAACCAGAAATTCCTTAATAAAATTATATGGACTGACGAGTCACGCTTCCACAACAATGGAGTGGTCAACCGACACAACAGCCATTACTGGTTTGTCAAGAACCTCACTGGGTACAGCAGACACACTTTTAGACTATATGGAACGTCAATGTTTGGTGTGGCTTATTCAATGACCATTTAATTGGACCTTTCTTCTATCAAGGTACAGAATATTCTGAAGAAATTCATTACTAGTTCTTCTGCAAAATATTCCTTTCGTCGAGAGATGTACAATGTGGTGGCAATAGGACGGTGTTTCGCCTCATAATTCGCACATATGTAGTTAGACAGTATTTGGACGCACAGTTTCATTAGAACTGGATTGGAAATAGAGGACCAATTAAGTGGGCCGCACGCTCACCAGATATGACACCCCTAGATTATTTCCTGTGGGGATATTTAAAGCAGGTTGTTTATAAAAAGAAGAAAATATTGAACCAAAAAAAAATATAGATTTCTTTTTTATTCCGCAAAACAGAATAAGTAGATGATTTTGGTATATCATACTTATAATAATCAATAATGACGCGTTTTTGAGACTTATTGCTTGTTATCAAAATTACTTGCCATTTCTGTCATATTACACAATTGACATTTGTTAATTGGCGTTCCTGTCATTATTATTGTAATCATATGGGTTAGTTTGACATTTGAAGGTATGCCAAATCATATTTCATAGGAGCGGCACACTTCAGGCCAGCATTTATGCTTTCACTGCATACATTTTTCGGAACTATTTTTTGAGGACATTTCGTATAATAATAATAATAATAAAAAAAACAACATGAAACTTGCAAAAAAAAATTAAGGGCGCAATTTAAAAAAAATGAAGTGGGGAGGGGGTAAAGTGGATATTTATACGGGGTGTGTTATAATGACAAAATTTGATGATAATGTCGTCTCATTTCCACTGGATTTTACTGCAAGTTACTGCTTAGTTTCCGAGTAAATACGTGGAAAAATAGATGTAGGACACACTGTATATGCCACATATAAATTATTCTTCATTACTGAAAGCTTGCTGTAGTTTTTCCTCTAAAATATGCTTCTCTTCTATGAAGTAATTCTTGTCGACAACAATTGTTGATTCTTTTACATTATTACTCTTGTGTATATGCCACATATAAATTATTCTTCATTACTGAAAGCTTGCTTTAGAAGAAAACCTTTTCCTCTAAAGTATGCTTCTCTTCTGTGAAGTAATTCTTGTCAACAACAATTGTTGATTCTTTTACATCATTGCTCTTGTCTTTATAATCGAATTGTCTGCTCTTTTGTTCTGCCGTGTGTGTTTTTTAAATCACGTTTTGAGATCTGAAGAGGGCATTTGTGCCCCGAAACTTGTAGTCTTAAATATATTTAGAAGTTTGGTGAATGCATGGACATTTTTTCCTTTTTTTATTATTTATTATACACCACATCCATGGATTTCAACATACAAAAAAGACAGTGCTAATAAGTTTCTTCGCGTCAATTTAAACGTCATTCAGATCTTGCACAACACCGTATATTTAGGAGACGCGATGAAGTTCACTTATCAGACTTCGTGACACAAATTCTGTAAGCTGATTGATGGTCCAGAGATTTGGAAAGAAGGCGTTGGAACTGACACAACAGAAGGAAAGCATCTTATTGTACAAAAAAAAAAAAAAAAACTGAATCAGACCAAAACAAACCTTGAGAAAAGATGCCTAGGCACTCGAAAAGAGATAATGAGGTAAAGAGTGTCACCATTCAATCACTAATTATTATTTTATTATATTGCAAAATACAGGCTGGCGCATTCATGTGTGGAAGTTCTATATGAAATTATAAAAATATTAAGAAAAGCTGTAGGTATTCTTAAGCTTCGTATTTTAAAACTAGGTACACATATACATTAATTATAAATTCGCTGAAAGTGACAAATGTTTCTTCTTGTCTTATTTCTTCGCTGAACAAACCACTAGAGAAGGAATAATGTCATAATTAATTATAACAATATTGGATGCAGTCAATCCCGCCTTATTCGTATTTAGAATCTCCTAAATTCCCACATAAAATACCTTTGTCGATGAACGTTCTACAGCATATTTTCGCATCATATTTCCGCTTGCTTTCTGATCTTTAACCAAGTTATCTATGTATAATCAATTTGGAAACTCTTAATATTTAATGTGACATGAATTATTTCATCTAATAATTAAAATTGGTTTTAGGAAGATTCCGCTATAAGTAAATGCGTCCCCGATGATAATAAACAATTCAGAAGACCCTGCCTACTCCTTACAATCTATCCCAGCGGAAGATGATACTCGCCTCTGAAGTCATACGCACTCGCGTCACCCCATCTTCGCTTAATTATTAAAGTCTTTGATGAACCCTCTTAAAACCCCCGGAGTGGAGGATTTAATAACGATACAAAGTTAATATTCGCCGTATTATAAATTTTAATAAGTTGTCTTTCCGAGACTACGTAGAAAGATTCTATGTATGCTAATTAGTACGTCCCGGTACTTATTTAGCTCCGTCTTCATAGTACGCGCAAAGTAAATTTAATTTGGTGCTACGAGAGGTCGTGCCAAACAGTTATCTTGTCTTATTAGCACTGGGAGTGTATGATATGTTTTCCGAATTTCCACGGAATACGAAATTAGCTTTTAACGCTAACGCCAAACTTTTTTTGATGGTTATAACTAACGCGCATTTCGTTTCAAAATAAATAAAAAGTAATTTGCATAATTTTGTGAGCGCTATGCTTCACGGAATTGTGAACTCTTTACCATTATTATCATCTCTTTCTTATATTTATAAGAGAAATATTTTAGATTTTAAAAACCAAAAATAAATACGTACCGATTAGCTTGTTTTATTCTTTTTTGCATTTTATTAGCTGCAGGAAAATATACCTGCATTACTATTTTATGATCAATATGCGTGTTTCCTCAATCTAGCCTATTAGAATTTTTCGAACTTCCAATAGGAGTTTGATTTTGAAACCTGCAGAATAATCGTTATCATCTATGGTCTGTTTAAGGAAAATATTTTCAACTTTATTCGATATACTGGGCTTTGAAATCAACTTTCATTTTCACATTTTAAAATGAAGGACACAATTTTGATAGATTCATTGCGTGTTCTGTATCATTTCTGGTTTTGATTGATTCTTTTGACCTTGACACCCTTTAGAATAAAATCAAATATTTTTAGGGTATTCCACATTTAGGTGATCTACTAATATCGATAGAAGTACAAAAATACCACACGCAGAATATTGAAGAAGGCAAGGAGTATTTTGCCAATTTTTGCTAAAATCTGTTGTCTATATATGTACTATCTAAGACAGAAGTCTTGAGTCAGGTTTAACATAAACAGGGATAGAATCATTGGAGTTTCTTCAGTACTTCAATATTTCTCTCTTTAATTGTGAGTCAAGACTTTTGTCTTCGATGGTACATCCAAAGAGCAGTTGGTTTAACTTAACTGTAAACAAGCAAATTAATGTATTTCTGCTAAGAACTGTAATGATTAAGAAGAATTTTTTTCGTACCTACACACTCTCGTTACCGGACGACTTAATTTATTATTATACATTAATTTGTTAATTTCTTACTGTAAAAAAGCTTGCAATCTTTGCATTTTTGCCATCCTGCCGGCCTTTCAAGATCTAATATCGACGTAGGTCGATTTATCGCTTGAATCTACACGCTCCTCTCGGGCCTAATTGGTAGGGCACTCGTCCAGTAAACGAGAGTGTGTTCGAATCCAACGAGAGGAGAAAAATTTTCTTGAGAAAAATTCCTTTTAATCATTACAGTTATCAGCAGAAGTACATTAATTTGTTATTTTTTTACTGTAAAAAGCTTGCAATCTTTAACTGCAAACATTTTTTGTTAGAATTTGATAACAAAATAATAACGATTCAATACCTTGTATAAATTCTACAAAGATTGTGAATTTATGTAATATATTTCAGATTTTTGGTTACTTATGTATGTACAAATCGCAAATAGATATTGATTTTACCAATACTTTTTATTTAATTTACAGTTAAAAGATGCTTTTATATCATTGCCTTCTATTGCCAATCCAATGATATAAAAGCTTTAAGGACTACCATGAGGAATGTTGTTTGCTCAGTTTGTCACCTAATTTCACTAAATAATGGGTTAACAATGTACGAAAATTGTTTTATATTTACCTGACTTCCAAGTTAGGAGATTGATCTTTATCTTTTAGATCTCCAGGTTCGAGTGTGTTTCTATAGAGTTGTTTAAATAGGCACATATTGATTAGAAATAATAAAGTTTAGTCAAAAATATTACTTTATTCCTGTTCATTTTAAAATATATGTACTATCCTTTGCTGGCTTTTTTCATAACAATCCACGGTGGTGACTTATTTTATTCAACATAAAAGAGATTCTAGGCGAATTTTTGCGATAGAATTTACTACACTGTCAAGTAATAATTTTAGGTCTCATTGTATGTTCTAATATTACATGTGTTCCTTATTCTCTGCACTCCTACGTCCACACTGACACTGTATTCTAGGTAACAATCTAACACATTAGTTTATTGCATGCATGAAACTGAAGTAATCCTAATACGATATGATATTTACAAGTTGCGAGAATTTCATTAATATAAATTATAATTTTAATGAACTGAACTTTTGGTCAACTAAGCCGATTTGGTCCACAGTGAAGTTGTTGAAGTAACCAATAAAGCCAAGAAAACTTTGATGGTATGCAAAAACATTGCAGGAAAAAATTAGAGATGCAACTTAAAAATACTGCTTTGGATGTATACAGCTTATTTAGTCCACAGTGACAAATCAGTAGACCTACTACCATTTTGATGGTCTTCCTATCTTTACTCGGCAGGCTTTTAATAAATTCAGGCCTCTATTCCCTTAGATACTCTTTTGCCAGTCTCTGTTCTGATGACTTTTGCCACCACTATATCCATTCATCGATGGATTTTTTAATTTGCGGTTTGGTAATGCCAAAAGAAGGGTCTCCTCCAACTAATGAGCTAGACGAACTTCATTTGTCCTCCGCCTGACTTCCCTTCACGCTCGAGTGACTGGGAATCAAACCAAACCTCACTTCCTCAGTACACTTACATAGTCACAAATCAGCTTAGTATCAACACATACGAAAGTAATCGCTTTAAGTGCTAACTGGCAGTCAGAGAAAATAGCCACGCTTTTACCTAACTCGATCTACTTTGCTATTTCTCTGACAGAATGATGAATTGCAGCCACCTCAGTCTGGAGCACCGTTATCTCCTTGCTGAAGTTCATCTAAAGAACTTTTTAGGCCTTTTTGCAAATATTTTACAACCGTCAGTGTACCATTTCGAATACTGCTATTGTTGGAGTGCTTCCAGTCCTTCTCATTTAGTATTATAACCTGATATTTTCTATCTTGGTTAGATTTTTAAACCATAGCATTACATGATATCTCCATAGAGAGTGCCTCCTCAAGTTTATCGTTTAGTTTTTGCTTATTGTATAGTGGATAGTATCTTAAAGTTCGTCCAAAAACTCCAGGCCCTTAAGGTAGCTTAGAATCTTGTTGAATGCGATTGCTGTCAGATCTTTAGGAAAAGGTCAACCTTCTCAAAAATTAAATATATAATTCTCTTGACACAGGGAAATGATAGAAAAAACCTATATCTCCTGGTTCTCGAAACACTGTCGACCAGTTTCACCAAAGATCCCAATTCTGTGTAGATGCTTTCTAAATCTGCAATTACCTGTGAAAACAAAGACAATTGCTTTGGCACTTTTGAGGTCTAATTCAAATAGTTCTTTGGTTGTATCATGATTAGATGGAACGAATTTTACCCATGTCCTACACCAGGACATTTGTTTCCATATTGGATCAATTTCTGATTTACCCAGACATTGATTTTATGTTTTATTAGCGTGTGCTATTAGTGCTATGCCAATGGTAGATTCTGATTCCTGAAATTGTTACACAGCGCTATTTCTCACAAGGGTGTTTGTTCCCTAATGAGTGTATATCCAAGCCTCTAGATTAAGAATAGATTATTAACTGCCCCAATATAATTAGGGTATCTTTGCAGCTTTTGATTAGCTTTCGAGATGCATTTAACGCCCTCAACACCGCCTGTCTGTCACTAAAAACACAGTGATTTGTGTCTGATGTTTTTATTAAAATCTTCCAAACAATGGATATGGTATTAGTTGTTGTTTTTTTTTTCAATGAAAGCACTCGCTGAACCTTTCTAAGACATTAAGACCTTTTTAAGACATTTCTCATTTTTTTCTCAATAATGATATGACCACTTTTTCTCGCAACTTGCAAATCCATGCGTCCAAAAAAAAAAAATCAAATTAAAACATGCTTATACTCTTTCTTCTCCAACTCCTCTTTATATTATTGTTATCTCTCTATATTTATTCTACACTTTCTCTTTGTCGCGGCGGAGTTATCTTCATTATTAATAAGAGTCGTAGCGCTTATGGCCTCTTCAGACATTCAGTAATTTCGAGAGGACATCGAATGGTCGCCTATCCAGAAAACGACAACCAGGACGACGCAGTCGACGATAGATCGTGGTACTGGGCAGAGGACCAGCGGACAACGTGAAATTCGAATGGTCGTCAGCGAGTGGGTCAAAATGTTTCCCAGAGCTTGTGCAACGGGATACAGATCGGACGGCAAATTGCTTGGTGCGACTGAATAATAATACGCAAGACGTGGACAACAAACCTATGCTAAGACGCTGGTTTGAGCACGCCTTCCACTGCAAGGAAGTGTGGAATGGACGAGTGCCCTGAATGGGTAACGTCGGATTGGTCGCCTTGCTTGAAGTCGAAGTGCTTCGCCCTGAATATAGGTAAGTTTTATGTCATAACGATTTAAAGTTATGATTTTTTCTATCTAAAAACAAAAATAATGTTGTCATTTTTTTACAGCAATACAACGAAGGTCTGTGAAATGTAAAGTATACAACACCACAGTCAGCCCATCCAAATGTAACATCTTTGAGAAACCGATGTATAGACAAGAATGTGAAAATCGAAAATGCGTAGGTAAATGGAAAGTCGGCCCATGGTCTGAGGTAAGAACCATTTGTAAATTCTGTAACTACAATTGCAAAATTAATGATGCCGCTCAATACATTATACCGTGTTAGTCGATAAGAAGTCGGGAAAAATTTTCCCAATAATTCAGCAAGTTTTCCTTAAGTCAACGTGAAAATTGGTTTTACTACCTTTTTCAGCATGATGACTAGGAATTTGTCATCATTTTTACCGTTGCTTCATAGAGGCGCTAGTTACACACCTGCTGAATAGGTAAATCGAAGTTATCTTTTTGCGTATGCAGAAATCACATAACACCAAATAGAAAATTTGAAAGAGCAATCTATTTACATGAATATATAGTATCCTACTTGTTTAATGTGTTGATATTTTGATTCCGTTTTCGAGATATTTGCATTTGAAAGTTTTCAATGCAGTTCGACGTATTAACACAATTTTTTATCTTTAAATTACGAAGTTCAGATAAATAATAAGTAATAAAAAGAAATAACGCATACACACACAATCATACTTTATCAGTAGAGTAATAACATACATATTGCTGTGTACTGATTGAATTAAATGAAAAATGCAAAACTGATTTAAAATGAAAAGAAAAGAAAATTAGCTAGCTCAACGGATAAGATTTTAATTAACACAAGAAACTAATAATCTCAGAGTTATCCTCACGAATTAAAACTTGAATCTAACACGAAAAGTAAATTGTGAGTGAATGAAATCAGACTTTCTTAAATCCCAAAAAATTGAAAAGGTTTAAAATAAATAAAAGAACAGAATTTTCAACCCCAATGACGCTAATTAACAATCAATTTATTTTAACAATGGGTTAAATTACAAATGTGCAAAAAAAAACTTGCACTGAAAGGTCTGGCCTGCAATAAAACTGCACTTGACTCTAAAATTAAAATAGGACAATGCTATTTCCTATGCAAAGCAAAAGTTTTTGTTCAGGAGATTATCCAAAACACATTGAAATTTCTATCCACTGGTTCACAAATAAAATCAAAGCGTGGACAAACGCAAGAATTTACGAAAAGAAAAAGCTAAAAGAAGAACAAAACTTCTACTCACCCAACCGAGGTGATTGAAAAATAAATGAAACAGCAAAATTGATAACAGAAAATTAATTCTTTAAAATATAAGAGAGGAAAAAAAACTAAATAAATCCTCCTAAACAAAAAAATAAAATTGATCTTATATCTATAAAGTGCACACTTCAATATATTAACAATTATTAATAAAAGTTCCTTGGTTGACTAAATAAAGACAATTAAATTTACAATATCAAAATGAGATTACAAAATGGCACAAGATTTAAAAATACTCTCACGTCAACAGTCGAACAAGGAAGTTTTTAACAAAATTCTACAATTGTTTTTCTTACAAAATCCCTCTCTCAAAATCGTACAACGCTAACGTATAACATACAACGACAATATTTAATAGAATAAGCATTAAATCAGCCCAAGCAAACAATAGACATTTGAATTTCTAGATTAATTAAAAAAACTAGCACTACATAATTAAAATATACAATAACTCTTAACTAAACTATTCAAAAAAAAAAAAATTGTGAAAATTCTCGTAAATTGGAAAATCAGCTGTTCAAAGATCTGCAACTCAAAATACACTCAGCGATATGGGTAGTCTAACCAGCAATATGTTTGAAAATAATGTCTTATTAAATATCGACATTTCAAAAGGGTAGCAAGCTGATACAACATCATTACAAACGCCCGCACATTGTACTACTGGTGAAAAACTTATTTAAAGTAGCTGCTCGAAATGTTCACCACCACTACAATGCACTTCTCTATGCGTTTTCTGAAGATTCTTCTGATATTAAAATTAGTCCTGTCTTCTTTCTGAATACATTGGCAGCTTCTTGAATTTTTGAAGCCAACTCTTCGCGGGACTCAATTCTTTCCTTATAGATTATTCCTTCATACTAGACCAAGTAGAGAAATCTAGGGGATTAAAATCTGGACTTCAAGTGCCAAGGAAATTCACTTCCACTACCAAACTATCCATGGTGGAAATTGTTCGTTCAGATACTCGCGCACAGATAGAGAAAATGTGGTGGCGCGTCTATCGCGCATAAACCACATATTTTGTCTTTGTTCAAGTGGTAAATCTTCTGGCGGCCCATTTAAATTTGTTCGAGAAAATTTAAGTATAAGTTGAGCGTTCTGCTTCGGTGAAATTCAAAGGGACCAATGGAAAAATATCAGATACATCCCCACAAATGTTTATTTTGAATTTGTGCTGGAAATGTCTTTTCCTTAATGCGTGTGGATTCTCAGAATCCCACAAATGACTATTTCTCCGGCTGAAAATCTCACGTCTAGTTAACGTTGCTTCATCGGTGAAGAGAATTTTATCAAAAATTTCGGCCTTCGTTCTGCTTCGTCTGTAAAAACTGCGAAAATCGTAGACGTGCAGAAGGAACCTGAGGTAATAAATTTTACAAAGTAGTAAATGATAAGGATAGAGTTTCTCTTTTTGTAAGATTCTATTGATAGTCATTTGACTTATTCCGGGTAATGTGAAGAATAGACCGGGTGCTCTGAAGTTCGTAATTTTGGGCTGAATTGGGGTAGAATGGCTCCAGAATGGCGATTGTGTGTTTATTTTTCAGCGCTGACCACGTCTTTTACACTTTTTTTCTTAAAAAAAGATTGCGATTTTCAGGTTATGTCACCACACAAACCACGAATCTTGATAAAAAACCGATATATCAACTAATAACTGGTTATACCGAATACTAAAATGTTTCAACTAACTTATTTTCATGAAATACCCTTTTCATGTAATATTTTGCCGAAAACAGAATACGTTTGAATTCCCAATAACTGCGTTTTAGACTAGGGTTTTTTTATGTTGGTAGGTTGGTCATCACAAGGTGTCACTGTCACAGGATCATAGTTATTATCTGTAACTGTGCCTTGACAACGCAAGTATTTTAGAAGTAAAATTAGAACTTCCTCCTCGTGTTCACTGAAATTGTTTTTGGAGCACATTATGACGTTTAGGACGAAACAGTTGCCCTAGGCGAAACACAAATCATATCTCATAAGTCATTGCAAGTCGGCCGTGCATTTTTTATTACTCTTATTATTGACAATAAGGCAGAGAAAGATAGGCTACTTGCTTAGCACTTTTTGACACAAGCTTCACAAGAAGAAATAATGATAGCTGTCAGATGCTAAGCCCACTTGCTATTAAGAATTAAAAATTACGGTAGTAGAACGAAATGCACTGAAACTTTCGAATGCAAATATCACGAAAACGGATCACAATATCAACATCAAACAAGTACGTATTTTTCACGTAAAAAAGTTGCTCTTTCAAATTTCCTATTCGATTTATGTAATCCTGCATACACAAAAGAGATAAGCTTCGATTTACCTATTCAGCAGGATGTAACTAGCGCCCTCTACGAGCAACGGTAAAAGTGATAACAAATTCCTATTCATCATACTGAAAAACTTAGTAATACCCATCATGTTGATACAATGAAAACTTGCTGAACTGCTATTGAGAAATTTAGAAATAAAATCGCAAATACTGAATTTCTTGTTTGTAATTGTTGATATTACGTTAACGGGCAGATTCCGGTCTCAAAAACAGCTCCTTTTCCTGCAAAAATGATTTCTGAATGAGAAAAGAATAGCTTTACTAAGAAACCTTGAACTTGCTAAGCATATCTAACATTCTCCGTGAGAATTTTGAAACGTCTTAGCATTGCCTTTCCGAAAGAAAGCTAAACTCACAACAGTTATTTCCTTCTTTGATTATAGTGTAAAGCTTCCTGCGGTACTCAAGGAGTCAAATATAGGATACTGCAATGCGTTTGGTACGGTACGAAAAAACCTGCGGGTATGGCGTGTAAAGACAAACCTCGACCTCCAGTAATGAAATCCTGTAAAGGACCGCCATGCACAAAAGGTAAATTATTATTTCTTCAAAAAGGGAGTAGTGTTAACACTACTTCATTAATTAATGCTAGATGTTGAACTATTTTGAAAAGCCACATTCATTTTCAAATTCATCTTTAGATAATTTAAAATAGCAGTATTGCAATTGGTTTATACAAATATTTTTTTTCCTGCTACTATTCATAAGACATGTTTTCACAACGACTATGATTTTCAGTGTAGCTAGCCAATGGATAATGTTAATACCAAGGTAAGCAGAGGTAAACTGTAGATTTGTGTCTTGCAAATGTATTTTGTCAGTTTGAATAGTTAGTTGGTCATATATTTTGAAAGAAAAAAAATCTAGTTGTTTTCTTATAATATTTTAACAACGGAATTCCTCAATCACTAAACCTCCCACGTACTACGCATGACAATAATATGTATGCCGCATTGATAGATTAAATAGATTCTGAACTGAAACTACCTTCTATAAGCATTTGAACACCCTCTATTATAACGTAAATCACAAAGTCAGTACACAAGAATATAATAATATTAATTGCACTTAAAAAAATAGATTTGAACAAAATAATTTTCGATTCTTCTACTTTTAATTGAAATTGCAGCATAGAATGGGAACACTCAGAAATTTATTTATATGCTAACACTAATAATTTTATTTAATTCTAGATTTAATGTTTTATGTACTTGGGTTTACTTACCTTTTAATTTAAATATATCTATAAATAGTTACGTTTAGCAGCTTCTAAAGTAGCATTTGCTGCGTAAAGATACTGAGGTTAAGTATTGAAAATCTATGTTTCCCCACACACGGAGAAATTCCAAGGGCAGGGTACATATTTTCGCAAAGTTGCGTACTATTTCCTTAAAACTGAACAGATTATAGCAAAAAATTTCTTTCTAAACCTATTAGATTAAGTGGTGGATATTTGCTTGCTAGTTAGTTTTTTTTAGCATAAATTTGCCTTCTTGTATATTTCAACTATTAGTTAGCAAAGTATATTGATGTATATATTATATTTTTATTGAGATACAGAAACATGTCGACAAGATCCATTACTAATATATCAAAATTTCCATATTCAGCGTTTCCGGTTACAGATGAAAGATGCCAAGATGTTTCGCTATTCTGTTCCAACGTGAAACTCATGAACATATGTTACCTATCCAGCTACAACTAGGACGTGCTGCAAGACGTGCTCCAAGAATGGTTCCCTGCGTAGATAGGACAAATAGTGAATTATAAAATAATGACGAAAGGATGAAATCTGTGTGAGAAATAGTAAAGTACGTTGTGTGCGGATTATTTTGTTCGAATAAATAAGAAAAAAAAAAACGAAATATTTAAGATGTATATGCTACAAAAATTCTATTCCTCGTGTAATATACAGTGCTGCACTAGCAATATTAGTTAATAAATAATGAATATTAAATATAAAATTACGAAGATGGCATTTTATGATTAGCTTACAGCTGGTCTGTATAATATATACATAATAATATATAATTGTATATCTAAGACTGATGTTTTCGTTGTATGATGTAATGTTATTAAAGAAGATATATAAAAGTAACAGAGAGAGAGAGATATTAACATAATTTAAGATGGAGAATTACAATTACGAAAATGTTCCACGCGAATTATGAGGGTAAATACAATAAACATTCCAATGTTATAAACGTGCTGATTGCATAAAGTTTAATGAAAAACGAATAGCTTTGTTAGTTATATGAAAGAAAGAGAAAAAAAAGTAATAAACAATTAAAGAGTTGACTATTTATAATGTATTAACTATTAAGAAATGATGTCATAGTCTCTTCATTGTTTGAAGTGATAGGGTTTAATCTCTTATATGAATTGCATTGACTAAATATTATGTGTTTTTGTGTCCTAACAATTTAGATCATAGATAAGATTTAATAACTTTTCTTAACTATATGTAAACGGTATTATTATATTGTACTTAAATGTTTTGTTAAGTAATACTAACAAGTATAAAGCATAAACTTTAAACAGATAGAAACGGTTGCACAATTATTTTAACGAAAGTAATCCAAGATTTGTTATTTTTTGTCGGATTTTTCCTACATTAGCTCAACACTAACTTTATTCTATTAAACATACAATGATGGTGACCTGGTATAAATATTTTTTGCAATTAACTAAACGAATATTAACATAAAACTAACTGCCAAACTATTAATGTATTATACCATATATTTACAACATATTGAATATAATATGAGTTGACCCTATCACTTTCTATAATAATATAAAAAAAAAATAGATAATAATATATTTATTTTGTCATTATATGATAATACTTAAAGTAGCTTCAATGTATATTTTTGTCTTTACTTTTTAAGTTACCGCTATCATTGTTGTACAGGTCAAGTATTAAAACTTAGTTCTTAGGTTTCTGATGTAATAATTTGTAGTAATAACTGTGATTACTGTATCCTACTTTGTTTGTGTAATCGACAACAATGTAAACAATACCTTTGGTTTCGAAAAATATAATTTAAATAAATAATTTGTTTAATTTCATCTCAATTTATTAAAAGGATCATGAAAGATAGTTATAAAATCTTATTTACATTTCATGTATGGCTACAAGCCTTTAAGAATTCATTTCTCTCTATATAAAGATATGCTAAACTAGGTCATTCTTCGATCAGTAATTTTCGCCAATAATTAAAAGGTTATCTTTCCTCATGGAGCGAAGTTTGAACAATAATTCCCAACCTGGTTTGGACGTGGTTAGCACATACTCGTTTTCAGGATCTTGCATATTCGAATAAGCACCCATGACTAGCGATTGACACACTCTAGCTTCTATACATATCTGTAAATAAAATTAAAGGTTATTGGTTTGAGAAAATAAAGGCAGTTACAACTATATGTCAGTAGTTCCCTTAGTTTTTGGTCTGTAAGTGATATCACAAAAAAATAAGTTTGATTTTAACTGATACTTCATATATAAAATATATGTAACCTAATAAAGACCAAAATGAAGAGGAGAGCAAAAAATATATTTCCATACCATACACAAAACAATTGTCAGAGAATTTACAAAATTACTGAAAATAATAACATCAATATTGCTCACAAACCAAATTACTCAAATAAAAGGTGGTCACAAAAACTAAAGAAGCAATAAATTTTAAAAACAAACACATACAATTTACAAAACTAATTGTCAAAACTGTAAGGGGTTTATATTGGGCAATCACAAGAATATATAGAAAAAGAAATTTACTCCAAACATTGCATAAATACACAAATGTCAACTCATGTATAATAACCATATTCAATTTTAATAAAGAAAATTTTAGATATAGAAAATAATTATTATAAAAGACTATTTAAAGAAATTTGGCATATAAAAAACAATAAAAAATCAATTAATGATAAAAAGGACATAAAGAACCTGAGTCAAATTTATAATAACCTAATAGTAGTAAATTCTAACGGAAAAGGAAAAGCGAATTAAGTCGTCGCACACTTTGTCTTATAATAAGATTTTTTTTCCCCAGCAGGGAGGAAAGCGGACACTTTCCTTCTCATTGAGGGAGGAAGCTATACTTTAAAAAATAACTTTAAAGTATAGCTTTCCTTAGTTATACTTTCCTCCCAGGCGGAAAGTTATACTTTTCCTCCCTAGGGCGGAAAGTTATACTTTTCCTCCCTAGGGCGGAAAGTTATACTTTTCCTCCCTAGGGCGGAAAGTTATAGTTTTCCTCCCTAGGGCGGAAAGTAAGTGACATTGGCATGATGAAACTGTACTTCTTATATGTGACATTATTGATAGATAACATTAGTACATTCGACCCAGTCTGAGTCATTTCATGAGATAATTGCTAAATTAATAATTCTTCAAAAATTTGACAGATTAAGCCTACTATCTATGTCATTCCACAGGTATGTCTTTATTATTTTTAGATTAATTAGTTAAAATTGGACTGGCGGGGGAAAATCGTATTCAAACGACATGAGGAAAGTGCTATTGCAGACCTTGGGCAAATTACAAAACTCGCTTTCGGCTCGGTTTATAATATTTGGCCGCGCCTGCCATAGGGCACTTTCCTCACGTGGTTTGAATACGATTTTTTTTAATTTTTAACTGAATTCATCGTGTCTTAAAAGGTTAAAAATTATTGTTGTCAAAATAATCATCGATAATGACGTTGACCATTTTTTTTTCAAAAAACACCCAATTTCTTGTAAAATGTAAGGGAAGCAATATGAAGCCCTATCGTATTCGAAAAAGTGCAAAAAAACGCATTTCTCTTGAAAAAATATCATTCCCATTACAAAAAACAACAATAATATTATTAGTTAGGCAGCAGAAAGTACTTGTCGCATTAATGTATTTTATAAAAATAAAACCTATGTGTTCAGCGTTTTTCAAAAAATCGTTGTAGTTTTCATAGCAAGGTAAAGGTATGTCAGGTTATGCAAAGATAAAATAATCAATAATTCACACAAAAATTACATTTTATTCAGTCGAACTGAAAGTACAATTCTCCTATGCAAATAAATAGCTAACTTGGAGTCAGATTCGAGACAAATAGAATTTAAAAACTTTGAAACTTACCACTAATTTTATCGTAAGAAAACCCGAAATACTGGTTTTCTAACATGACCAAAATCACTTAATTTTATACTAAAAAACCATTTTGAAACGTAGAATACGAAATTGCATTGAAAACCGGATATCTCTAACGTCAACGATATACATGTAAGTGATTTTAGTACTAATTTTGTCTTAAAATACTGGAATACAGCAGTAAAGTAAAAAGAGCTTGTAAAAAGAACACTGAAATTCACTTTACAGTTTCTATTGGAGCAAGAAGCTGCAAAAGCCTTTATCACGTTATTAAGCAATGTCAACTATTTCCAAAGCATAGGGAAATTTGTCAGAAAACTATGTGTTAAAGAAAAATTCATATAGATAGGTATTGGACAAGATAAATTGAAGACCTCTCAATGGTGTAACAATGCTAAATATTTTCATAGCACAGAGGAATTTGTAAAAAAAATATACATTAAACAAAAATTCATTTTGAGCTTGGACGATTGGACGAGATAAATTGAAGACCTCTCTAATGTTAAAGAAGATGTAACCAAGAGCGGACACTTAATAAACGCGGTTTTTACTTTTTCTTAGCCAATAGGAAGCTCTCCCAAGCTCAGCTCTCGTTAAAAATCGTTCTCGACAATCATTTAACAATTTTCGAGGTTTTATAACCTATAAATATACATTCAAACAAATAACAGCTGCAGTAAAGCAACATGTCTACCTGGCAGGTAGCAAATTTTAAATGAGCGCCCGCAATCGTCATTTTTTTGAGTTATCTTAGCCAATAGCAGTTAACAAGCAAACTGAAGGCCTCTTTATGATTGCTGTAAAATAATAGGAAGATAACTGTCGCACCTGTTGCTAATATAATGAAATAGCGCTAAAAGCCGGCGACAAAACATCAAAGATGCCGACAACAAGTGGCACTTCTTGTCTTATCTTTTAGCTGGCCTATATAATAATATCAAACCAAAGGTTAGGAAAGCATAAGGTGCAACAGAAGAAAAGAAAATTGCAGTTTGAAAGTGAGATGCAAAACAAACATTCCAAATTAAAGCTCTAGTTATGTGTGAAAGCGGGCAAATAACCACAAACATAATCTTTAACCACGAATATAACCTAAAAGGAAAGCGTCAAACATAAAATGCAAAGAAAAGGTCGTGTTTTATTAGAAACTTTTTAATATGGGCAGGTTATGTACTAAGCAACTTAGATAATTTCTTACTTAAAGTTAATGCTCCATCGTAATCTAACGGAGAAATAGAAGTAGACCAACTAAATTTGAAGAATTTTGATCTGTCTATCTGTCCATTAATGCAACGTTTCAATTTTTCTTCAACTAAAGATTTAAGTAACATAGTTATTTCTTACAAAACTTATATAACACCCAAAAAAATACTCTATTTGGAAAACTTAAAACACCCCTTGAAAGCTTTTACAATTATATATAGGTACCTACGATTAAGAACGAAGTTTTTTCGTAAATATCGCAATTTAATTACCCAAAATTGGACCCTGCTTATATAAACCATTAAAAACCATTCCATTTCAGCAGTCATATGTAATAACTTTTTTAAGGATTTTAATAAAACTGTTTAATGGATTCAAATAATTCTGTTTAATGGAATTTTCTAACTATGAATTTAAAATACATCAATACAAAAATAGGAAATTAAATACATTGATGAATTTCTAACCCTAATATATATTTTAATATTATATAAATAAACTGTTTTCCACAAATCTATTTATTTTTCTTACATTTCACTCTTACAGTGGTTATCTACTCTCTCATGTTGACATAACCATATCTTGAAATTGTATTTGTTTTCCCACCAAAATATCTATTGGAGCATCTCCAGTTAAAAAAATTCAAATTTTCTGTAATTTCAGTCTATGTTTTTAAATGATTTCTCCAGAAAACAACATTAACAACATTGAAATTAAAAAGTTTGCTCTGCATGCAAACAAAATTTAAATTTTCCGCATTATTGCACGCCAATTTAACGGAACGAAGTCATCAAAACTTTGAACTAAAGATCAAAGGTTCCGACAGAAATGTCGCATCTTACGCTTCCCTAATCTTTGGTCAAACCAGCGTCAATCCCGGAGTTGGACTACCCACCTCCCATAAAATGTCTCCACAAACAGTGGTACAAAGGGCGCATTGTGCAAAATTGAATTGAAAAAATGATATGATTACCTACAATAAGTTTTTCTTGTTAGATTAAATATAAATGTTGGTTAACAAAATTTAATCAAAAAAATCTGTTTTGTTAATTTAACTTGTGTTGTTCCTTCGCTCTTAAATCAACACTAAATGTTGTCAATTTACATCAAAAATGTTAACACAATGTATATTTTTTTTAATCGAACACAGTTTCTTCGAGATCACTTTGTTTTGGGCCAACATAAAAATGGTGACATTATATTTTGTTTTGAATTAACCCAAACATTTTGCTCAGTGCAATCGTTGTATATAAAATAAGAGTTTCTATGAGCTTGTTTGTCACACTATATTACTATTTTGTGTATAAAAAGACTTGGATTTTTTGGAGACCGATCGAAATAGGTGCATTTACAGCTTTTTGACATTACACATTTTCAGCAACCGACTAATACATACCTTCAACATGTCTAATTCTTCAGCTGGTATTTTGCGTATCTTCGAATAACCCCTTAGAACGTAACCACCCGCATTTACGCTCCTCGTCAAGATCATAACATACGTCATCGCGATCACCAATTCGAAAAGATAGCAAGAATATTGACTGTCGCCGTAATCTAATATAGACGTCATCTTCCATTCCCCATCGACCTCTCTTACTATTATATTTTGCTCGTTAATATCGCCGTGAATCAAACCCTTTTCTAATTTATCAACTTTAGTCAGTACTTTCTCTTCGAACTCTTGTATAATCTCCTCCAGGATAACCCTCTTCTCTTCATCTCTAACGGCGAATAGGAAATTCCTGACTTGGGGTACGGATTCCAGCATCCACAACGTTCTGTGAGTAGCGTAAGCTGGGTGATGGAATTTCTGCGGACCGAAGTTTTCACGTTTTAGAAACAGGTGGTCGTTAACGGATTGCATGGATGTCTGCTTTACCTGCATTACTTTATCTAATTTAGCCGCGAAAGCTCCGATTTCGGTGAACAAGGATGTTGGGGGGTCCGGTACTTTTAGGAGTGTTATGCCAGGGAGGTATTTCATAAGTCTGACGATGTGTTTGCCGCTTTCTAGGTCCTCAATAGAATAATACGACCCTTCTATGGTTGGAATGGGAATAGGGCAACTGATGTTATTATTTGCTGGAAGAAGAAGAAAATATCAAACATTTGCTGAAATAATAATGCAATAATTTTAATATGAAAAAGAAAAAAATTACTGCTCATAAATCACTATCATTAAAGTGTCAGAAACATAGTTAAATCTGTAAAGATAAATATTTACGTAATTAAAGAATAATAAATAATACCATTCAGTGAACAAAGTGTGCTATCTATTCTTATTTATTATTTAATCCTCCCAATCTTCATGAGCACACAGAAATATGTCAGTCTTAATGGTAAAGAAAAAATGAATTTCTTTGTCCTTTGATGTTTTATAAAAAGAACTGTTTCGACATAGGTTCGGTATTTTTACACGCATACATCGACAAAAGCCGACATATACAGGTGACATAGAAAAAACTACAATGCATAGCACCACGAGATAGAGAAAGAAAAAAATAACAAAAAAAAGTTCCTATACGCTAAGGTCCGATTGCTTTTTTTTTTTAAATTACAAACTGTTTTTTATATTGTTCTTGTATTTTAGTATTACCTAGGCAATAAAAAATATTTTATGGTGGGCTGTAATTTCATGTACCAAAACATTTGGTACATGTCAACCCAATATTAGCATAGTGTCTTGAAAGTGTTACTATAACTAACAGCTTCTTGCGAGTTTCGCCGTGTGTAAAAACTTTCGCTCGACGTTTCGCTGTTCATACTGACAACTTCTTCAGGATAACTGAACTGATTCTCCATGGTCCGACATTCTTCTTATATACGCCCCTGGTGCATCCAACCGTGTAGTTTCCGCTCCATTGACCGTGACGGTTCGTAATAGGCTCTTCCACGTGTTGCTAAGGTGGTACCCTTCTTCTCTGTTAACAGTTTTATTCTTCTATTTATATGGCTTCCCTGATGAGTCTTTTCCCGTAGTTCTTGGTGGTAGTTATTACTTTTACATTCTTGAAATCCATTTTGTGTCCGGTGTCGTGCATGTGTTCTGCCACCGCTGATTGCTCGGTCCTTCTTAATCTTGCGTCCCTCTCGTGTTCTTTTATTCTTATGTCGATGGCTCTTCCTGTTTGTCCGACGTAGCACTATCCGCATTAGCATGTTATCTTGTAGATACCTTCTGTGCGCCCCTTGGGTATCTTATCCTTTGCGGTCGGTAGATACTGCTGGATCGACGTTGCAGTCCCGAAGCGTACTTATACGTTACGTTTCTTCAAAATCGGCCTACTTTTTCGGTGACTCCTGCTATGTAAGGTAAACACGCCATCCCTCTTCGTGGTTCTGTAGTTAGTCTCCAGTGTCGTCTTCTTCTTAGTGGCTCTCCTTATGTCGATGTCAATGTAACCATTCTTCTTTAGCGGTTTCTCCAAATGTATCTTTTCACTGGTAAGATGTTGTTCGTCACTGATGGTTTCGGCTCTGGATAGCAATGTTTGTATTAATGTCTTCTTCTGCATCGGATGATGGTGAGATCTTGCATGCAGATATCTATCGGTGTGCGTCTTCTTTCTAAATACTGCGTGCTGTAGCATTCCCTCTTTTGTTTTCTTAACCATAACATCCAGGAAAGGGAGATTTTATTCTTTCTCCATGGTAAACTTGATGGTTGGGTGCTTTATGTGTTCCAAGAACTGTTGTAGTTTTTTTTCTCCGTGTTGCTATATTACAAAAGTATCGTCGACATATCGCAGCCAACACTTGGGTTTCATATCGCTGGAACTTAGGGCTTCTTCTTCAAATGCTTCCATAAACAAGTTGGCTATTACTGGTGATAAACGGCTTCCCATTGAGTGTTATCTTGAAAGTGTTATTTCAAAATGGTACCCTATACTTTCGTAGAATACAGGGACATGATCATGTGTTGCGGCGAAGCTCGTTCAAATTCTTCCGAAGCTCAACGTATCTATCGAGAGAGATACCCATTAAGGCAAGTTCCTAATGTTAGGACATTTATTGATGTACATAGACGTTTAGGAGAAGATGATTGCTTTAAAAAACCAAAATTTGATTCTGGGGTTAACAGAACTCGTCGTACTGTTGCAAATGAAGAAACTATTTTGCAAATAGTAGAAGACAATCCTGAATAAGCACCAGAAAAATAACTGCAGCTGTACCGAATGTCAATCGTGAATCTGTTAGGGAAGTCCTCAAAGAACAACTCCTTCATCCATTTCTTTTCCAAAAAATCCATAACCTATTGGAACAGGATTTCCTACCGCGTTTACAATATTACGAGTGGTTGCAAAATAAAGGGCAAAACTTTCTGTCATTAATTTTGTTTACCGATGAAGCAGGTTTTAGTCGCGATGGCATTTTGAATATTCACAATATGCATTATTGGAGCGATGAAAACCTCATCAAAACGTAATACGGAAATCACAAGTATGTGGTTTTCATTATATGGTGGGCCGATAGATTGACAGGCGAACTCTATCGATTTTTTTTGGAAAATGAACTGAATACTTTATTAAAAGATGTTCCATTGAACATTATAAAAAGCATGTACTACATGCATGCCGGCGCGCCAGCTCACTATTCTAGGAGAGTAAGGGAATTTTTGCAAAGAAAATTTGGAAATAAATGGATTGGTCGTGGGGAACCTATACCACGGCCAGCTCGTAGTCTCGACCTTAATTCCCTCGATTTTTCATTTTGGGGATTTATGAAAAGTGAAGTCTATGCCGCAGAACTAAATAGTGAAGAACAATTATGGAACAGAATTGTGGAGTCTGCTGACAGATTTCGTAATAATGCTAACATATTTCCAAGATACCGTCAGCCATTAACACGAAGATAGGAAATGTGTATTCAGGAACAAGGTCACCAATTTGAACATCCTATGCAAAACTAATATGTAGCTGTAACTGACAGTTCAGTTATCCTGAAGAAGCTGTCAGTATGAACAGCGAAACGTCGAGCAAAAGTTTTGACACACGGCGAAACCCGCAAGAAGCTGTTAGTTATAGTTACACCGGCCGTGAAAGCCTACGCAGTGTTAATATGTATCTTATATTTTTGAATGTTGTTTTGTTTAATAAAAGCCTTTTAACTTCAACAGCTTGTAACTTGAAAACAAAAAGCAATCGGACGTTAGTGTATAGTAACTTCTTTTTGTTATTTCTTGGTCCTCTATCACATATTGCTATGCATTGTAGTTTTTTCTATGTCGCCCTGTATATAACCTTTTCTTATGGAGAAATTATAAAGAAAAGTGTCTTGAGTTACCATTGGCTGTAATAGCATACAACGTGTCCCCGAATCGACGTATGAATAGGTAAAAGAGTTTAAAAAATTTTTAGTTGAAATTTCATCTTCTATAAGATTTAGCTCTGTTTAGTCAAAAAGTAATGTGTGCCATACTTTGGTTTTGAAAATCAAACATGCTTTGGAAATTTGCGAAAAGTCACTGGCCTTCTTGAAGGAGATACGATGAATGAATGAATGTTCTTAAGAAAATTTGTTTAATGAATTATTATAAATTATATTAAGTGTGCAAACTTTAAATAAGATCGGTTTATTTAATTATTTATTAAATATGAATATAAAAATAAACTCAAACAATTCACTTCGTTAAAATTAAAATAGAAATTCACGTAATCTGAAACATTTATTCATTCAATATAGCTGCCACCTTTATATGCACATTCATAGTTAGAAAAACAATCCTTTTGTAAATTTCCAAGGCGTGCTTGATTTTAGATTTCTGGGGTATTTTATTTTCAGAATTATCACGGAATAAAAGTTTTAATTTTATCCTTAGATAATTCTGCACAATCTATGTGTATTTGCTACTGATTACTCACAAATACAAATTTATACATCAAGTACCATAAACCTCTCAATACTCCATATATAAAGATATCTTATCTTTAATCAATAATATATCTACACAAATTATATCTTTAAAATCCCAACACTAATACTCATAATCTTTAATAACACATTACATTCCATAGGCATTAAGTATATACATAAAAGCTAAAATTATAAAATTAAAAATGAAAAAAAAAACCGCTGATATATGAAATCATATTCAAAAATATTTAAATAATTCTCGAACTATTTAAAGATAAAAGTACGTTATGCCAGTGGCGCCTTCTCTTAAAGAGCCACCATTGCAAATCACAAATTAATAATTAAAAAGGTTTCATTTAATGTAAAAATGCCGATAAATACATGTACACACACACATTTAAGTACAGGCTCCGATTTCAGACGGTTTTTAGGTTTTTCCTTTCTTTTTCCGCGCGGAGCTAGCAGAAGAGCAAGTGGTTGGATTATACGCAAAAGTTACATTGAAGTGGGCCAATCGTATCTTGGCTCGTTGTCCGTTGGTTGATTGAGTCACGCGGTAGTTAGCATATGCGTTCCTAGACGCGTCATCAGTATACGTCAGTGCTCGGCACTGTAGAGGAAGGGTGTCTCCTACTATCGCAGTAGGGAAATCTAAAGCAAGCGTGTGAGTCAGACGACCATCGAAGGTCGGCTATTGAAAGTAGAAAACATATGTAATTGACCGTCGCATATCGTAAGAAATACGTCCGCTTACACTTAGAATATCCAGCATATTTTACTCGACGATCTACGCTTAAATAACTCATGTGCTCTGTGTCGTGTTATGTTTTCGTCGATATAAGATTACAAAAACGCCTGAATAGTTTTGCGTTAGTTAGGTGTGGGAATGTAAACAAGTGGCTCGTGTACGTGCAATTAAAAACGTACATATGCAATTCCAAAGGAAACACGTTAATATTTATATTTAGGTAGATAAGTATTCCCGATAAGAACTTAATGTATTTTTGATTTTAAAATTCGTCTACATTATATTTTTGTGTCCGTATTATTTTAGTTAGCAATAAACTTGGTAATAAATTATTACGAGCTGAGCTAAACTAATTCAAAACTTTGTAAAATTCATAAAATGGGGAGGGGAGGGAGAGTTAGCTCAAAATTGGCCTCATCACTCAATATTGTCACGAGCCGCCACTGGCTTATCGTACCCCGCTGCGGTTTCTCTGTTAATTCAAGGGGTCTTTTAGTTTGCCTGTATTTAACCCAAATCTTTTAATTAAATGCCGGAAAAAATGTAATACATCAGTGCATTAAAATTTATAACTATATCCCTCAAGCTGTGTGCTCAAGTGCTCAAGACTTTTACAAAATTATGTTTTAATCTGTTTTTATATCTAATTAATTTATGTGTATGTCTATATACTGTTTGATCTATACTTTTGTATAGGATTTTTATTTTGACGTGGTCTGTGCTTTTGGCAAAATGGAATAAACCCTATTATTATTATTATTATTATTATTATTCTATTAAATTAACGTGCACCTAAGATGGAATGCAAATTCACTGCGACTCCATATAATACAGAAGTGTAATAAAAAACATTAAAATTAAATCCTACTGATTTACAATGGAAATCAGCATTTTGAATGATTCAAAATCGCTAAGAGAAATAATTAAAATATAGAATAGTAGACTACATTTAGTTCAAATCGCTATTCCACAAAGGAGAAACACGTCACATATCACTAAAGTATTTGTTAAGTATATAGTCTGTTTCCATTAAAAATAGATTTTTTTTCCGTGAGTATCAAAATAAAAGTAATTTAATTGCTTTTTTATAGTAATCCTTCACGCCTCGATATGCATATTTGCTAAAAATCTAAAAACTATTATTGTCACATTTTTATTGCTAATTCATTTCAAATAAATTTATCAGCAAGACAAAATTAATCTTTTTCTCGCCTATCGCAGCTAATTCAAGTCAATAACCGAAATTCAATTACTAGAACAAATATTTGTGGTGTTTCAAGGCGAATTTTGCCGCTACACATTGTTCGTATTTTATAAGCTAATGTTTATAAACTTAACTGAGACGGAGTTATTTTTGTGTTGTTACGTAAATCGCAATCGCCAAATGCTGAGTTGTGAAATTTATAGTATAAAATTAAGTTTTTCAGGGTTTTAAGACGCATTAGCAGAAAACTAGTTGTATTTTCAAGACGCCATAGCTACTTAATATTAAATTAGCGTAACCACTTACTTTTGACTCGTAGCAGATATCAACTGGAATTAAACCGCATATTTTATTTCTAATTTGTTACGTAAGAATCGATTTTGTATGGATACTCTAGCTTAACAACTATTAAATCATCCACTGATGTGGTATCTGCAGAACGACTAAATACATATTTCGTTTGGTGTGAGATAATATTAGTTGACTGAATAGGCTATATTTGTATTTATCTTTGAAATAGCTTATTCGTCTATTTCCTAAGTCCTAACTCAATAGCACTATCTCTTTCTTCAGGAACGCATTCAATATTCTTAAAATCATCATCTTCCGCTGCATTTTCACAAATTAAACTTCATACGATACTAATTGTTTAAAATTTCAATCCTGTAACATAATCAAAAGAAAACGTGTGTGTTTGTTAGTTATTAAAATTATATCTTTCAGAGCATTAGGCAACCCACTTTCTTGAGGCGTCAAGAATTACTGCAATATTAATATCACCTACTTGAAATGTTGCAACCTTTTAGTTACCTCTGTGCTAAACAACAGATTCATCCGTCCACCTTATAAATATATTTTTTTTATCTTAAAGATCTACGTGATAAAATAATGTGTGTACTTTTAGGTAATTGATATTTGCAATAAGTACTTATCAATAATTGATCTATATGAAGCATATTAAATTATGCCCTGGTATTTGTTTAAATTTTATCGAAATTAATGACATATAATATAATATAACATTCATAAAATTAATATTACCCAGATCTTCTTAAAAAAAAATAGCCTCTGCAGTTTCATGGAAGTATGAACTTGTCTCTTACTTGTCAGTCTGCCCCTATTACCTCTTCAGTAGTGCTGTTGATATCCGATAAAATTGAGATCCGGATGTCCGGATCTAAAATTATCCAGACATCCGGATCCTAGGATGTTTCACTATCTGAATCCGCTTTTCGGTTCTTGGATCCGGATCTACTATCCGGTTCTTAAATCCGGATCCACTATCCGGTTTTCGGATTCGAATTTCGGATCTACAAAAGATATAAATTATCAACCAACTCAATATTAGTGTACGAACTACATATTTTGACATACACTTTGCATTACATAAGTGTTCAATAAATCTTAATGATTATTGCACTAAATACACGGTTTCGGATAGCAGATCCGGATCTCAGGTTTTGGACAGTGGATCCAGTTCCAAGATATCGGATAGCAGATTCAGTTCTGAGGTTTCGGATAGTGGATCCGGATCCGAGATTTCGGATATCAGGTCCGGATCTGAGGTTTCGAATAGTGGATCCAGATCCGAGATTTCGGATAACAGATCCGGATCCACTATCCGAAATCTCGAATCCGGATCTGTTATCCGAAATCTCGGATCTAGATCCACTATTCGAAACCTCAGATCCGGATCCGAGATTTCGGATAGTGGATCCGGATCTGATATTTCGGATAGCACATCCGGATCTGAAGTTTCGGATAGTGGATTCAGATCCGAGGTTTCAGATAACAGATCCGGATTCGAGATTTCGGATAGGGGATCCGGATCCGATAAATTATTATCCTCAAGTTAATAGGTATGTATTGCATTAACATAACCTCATTACATTTATTTATAATGGTGGAAAGGCACGCGAGAAAGCTTTGGTGGTTTAGATATAAGAAACGAATAAAAGTGTGCGTAAAATGTATTTATTAATGGACTTATATTAATTTATATGCAACATCTATCAATATTTCTTTTTCTAGTTCGTAAAGTTAGGATAACGCTTGTCTCTGTCTTTTCTTGTATTCTAAAATAATGTGGAATTAATGGAAACAAATGAAAATTTAACCCATAAATTTAGTGCATACTATAATAATATAGTAGCCATGCATGGTATAAATTCTATATATTGTAAAAATAAAGACATATAGGCTACTTACACCATTTCAAATCCAGTAAATCATAAAAAAATATTACTTATTCTAAACTAATTTACGCTAACCGTACCTTAACTATTTCGTTTTGTAGTTATGTTCTGCCAAATGATTCGTACACACTTGTGCAGTAACCGTGTATTATTTTCCTAGCTGAGATTAACAGCTCGTATTTTTACAACGTTGCCAAATGCCATCTTGTCGATTTCTATCCCACGGATAAAATTGCTTGCAGTTATTTGAAGAAATCTATTTTTTTCTTATCTTATAGATAACGCTATCCAACAGATACAAATACGGGACTTTTAACCTTGGTTCAAGAAATCGGCCCTAACACGGTGATAATTTTGACGTCTTCGAACTCTAGGCATTTGTAACGCTTAACACTCGTAGAAGGACGCGCAATAACTAAACATTTCTGTACTATCAGGTCATATAAACAGGTTTCTTCAGAAAAAAAAAACGAAGAGATAAAATTAGTTCTTTCGCAAAAAAAAATTATCAATAAAAGACAAAAGTTCACATCCAAAATAAGTCCCGATTTTTTCAAAATATTACCATATATGTAGTATAAAATATTTGAAGAAATCAGGAGAAGATTTATCCAAAAGTGTAGGAGATGTTTTTTTAAACAAATTGTTTCGCTAGCCACGCCCTCTATATGCGGTTCTGATAGTTGTCGATTTTTCATTAGGTAAAGGTAAATCACCAAAACTTTTATTTTAAATACTTTTTTATACTTATAATACACACAGAAACGAGTTTTCTATTGTCAAGTACATCTGTGTTCTTACACATTTTTACTAAATGTAAGATAGTATTTTCTTTATTTTAGAGAATTTACTAGATCCGAGTTAATAGGTGTCCTTAAATATAATACATTATTTTCTTGAAATTTTATTAATATCAAAACAAAATTTATTTGTGTCAAATGTTATCTCTCTTAAAACAAGTACATATAATTTTTATAAGGAATAATTCACTCTCTTACGATTTTTCTAATACTGAGTGATATTTCCTTGACGCAAGTAACATAAGTTTCTTGTATTCAGAATAGAAAAAAAGTTGGAATGTGGAGGGGTTGATATACGCTGAAACTTGGTTTTATCTAGTATGATCGAGTTTGCATTTCGGTATTAGATATTTCGCAGTATTTCGATATTTGCCCTGTACGTTACCTAAATCTGTTTGTCAGCTGTTTACAGTGGTTTGAATAACGTAAGTATTGTCATAATATAATGCGTATATATACTAGTAAATAAAAAAATATACATATATAGTTACGGATATTTTTATAAATAGATATGTCTAAAGAACAATTTTATATTCGGCTTCAATATAAAGGCCATCTTGAGTGGTGTAGCATTGGTGCGGAGATAGAAACCGCAATAAAAAAAGGTTAATAATTGATTTCATTATGCATGCATATGTAATCCCTTACAAGTCTAGTAATTGTAGAAATAGTTGCCACGATGAAGTATTAGTTTGCATCTATTAGAAGAAGAATTCGCTTCGTTTTGTATGTTAACATAACCTAAGAATTAGTCTTTAAAAAAAACATACTGTAAATGTAGTATTTAAATAAATACTTTTTAGTTGTAAAGTTATTCGATTTGTATTTTTTTCCTTACCTATTTAACAATTCACAAAATAAAAATTAAATAAACTAATTTTATTCATATGTTAACTATATATACTTGTAATTTATTTCGAGTTTTTACCTTAAAGTATGTGGTGTTACATGGTAACAATACAAATCCTATGTAAGAAACAACGTATATTCTAAGTAAGATACAAATATGTATATTTAGCCAAGGAAAATTATTATCAAGCAACTGATCCTGCATAGCGTCCTCTGCCAGCATAATTAAAATTATAATAATGTATTGGGTTTGGTCTTGGTGTTTGCAAACAATTGAGTAACATTTTGTCATGCTGCTGGCTTTTTCAGCATAAGCAACAATTCAGTTATTTTTGAGGAAACTTTAATCAGTTTTTTTGCATTACTAGAGTAAAGGTTATCGCACATTAGTCCGTCACAAAACAGTACGGTGCGCCACGTCAAAAAAAACGGATAGAATTAAAACAATGCAAATGAATGAACAAGCGCCCATTGTACCAGCATACATAGCTCAGCGCAATGCTATTGGTTTTGTGGTGGGGCGCACCTGCCGTGCTGCTAATGTGCGATAACCTTAAGAATAAAAACATTTGTTTCTTGTTTTAAAGAAAGGAATCCTTAAGTTCAAGTAAGTACCGTTTTCATGTTTAATAAAATAACGTTTGATTTAAAGGTATTAGATGTTTACCACTAGAAAACGACAAACTAATATTAAGCTCGCTTTGCATTTATTTTAAGGAGAGGCCTGGTTTATATCAAATTTATTTTTTCTCAATTCAAAGTTATCATAAGTTCGAATTAAATACATAATATTCTTGAGACCAGTTTTTTTTTTATTTGTTTCAAGTAACCAACTTTCCTTTGTCTAAGGACATTAAATTTCTTCAAACAAGGAATTAATTTCTTGGGATATTGAGAAAATAATTTTCTTCGTCCAAGAAATTATTCATTTGCTTATATATAAGAACGAGAGGTACTTCAGTTGAGAAATTCTCACTTGATTCTAGAAATTACTTCTCTGTGTGTAGTCACGGAAGTAAATAGTGATCAAAATAATAAGAATTAGCGTTAATTAGCTTATAAGCTTTGGAATAACTATCATTTATAGTACAATATATGCATTAAACATTATATGACCGATATATGGGTAATTAGAAAATATTTTTCTGTTTGCATAAAATAAAGCAACTCTGAACAAAAGAAAAGAGAATCTTTAACGCCACATAAAACAATTAGAAACTTACACAAATACAACAACAATTCATTCTGTGCCTCTATAAAACTCGTCTTCCTAGAATCTAACGAATTCAAACCTTTTAACACGTACACCTCCTCGTCTGTCCCATTATGGCAACTGTTCCGAACCGTAACTTTGAAATTTCGATCGTCGTAACCGTCCAATTCGCCAATCGAAACACACCGATATCCGTAGAGCTTCGTCAATATCCCTTCGGCTTGTTTCAACGTCAAGGTTGGCCGAATGCTTTGTCCCGGTTCCAAAAGCTCGACACTGGTCATAGTCACTGCAAAACTTTCACACCGCCCTTCTCGCTCTTGTTTAACATCAAAAAGCGAAAAGTGTGCATTCAGCCTTAATTATACATACGTACAAACACTGGGTGGAAGATATTTATTATCCGAGAAGTGCGCGCGCAGACTTAAATTAAATTGATTAATTGGATACGTTGTATGTACACAAAGCAGAGATTTACTATTGCAATGAATTGGACTTAATTTAATCTCCTACTGTGTACACACATAAATGTTTACTGTGATTGTATAATCGTAACCTTTATACGCTCCAATTAAGTATTCAAAAACTTTACTATTTACATAGAATGTTTACGACTAGAATATCATAATTACCCTGATAGCAACATATTACGAAAAATGAACACAATGTAAAGATTTTACTTAATTGTATTTATGAAAGTATATATAAGATGGAAGTTATAATATCCCAAGAGTAATTTTCCAAACACGTAAGAATTTTTCTCACAAAAGGATTATCCAGAATGTTCTCAGAATACTTAGAAAACGAGAAACAATGTATTACACTGTGTAATGTTTGGATAAATTTAAGGAAAGTCTGGTATGCACTTTAAAATACAATTTACTTCTTTAAGTTAATGTATGTACAATATGTGTGTAAGAGAATCAGTGTCTCCGTGAGCTACGTATACTAGCATACTAGGTGGCTACAAGAAATACGAAAATGCATGCTGACAAAAACCTATCCACATACATAAAGACATATATTCACAATATACAATGACACTTAAAATAAATATGACAATATACACTACGCTTCTTCCCCACTAACTTTGAATATTTAAATTCTTAACAGTTAAATGAAATTTTTCAAAAAAATCGCGTCTTAACAAAGGTGGACCACCATTATTTACCACATAAAGCCTAATATCATTGGCCATCTTGTTATATTCCATCGTAACAACAATGTAGCCTATCGGAACAATTTTATTTCCGGTATAACTAATTAAACATTCATCATTTTGATAAAGAGGTAAATTATTAAACATTTGTTTCTTAAATGTCTCTGAAATAACAGATACTCTAGCTCCAGTGTCAATCTCAAAGTTTACATTTTGATTATTAACGTTACATGTTAATGAAAATAGGTGTATTACCACCAACTTGTAAATTAAACATGCTTTGAGATTCATCCTGTAGCGCATCATTTTCTTCATTCATATAATTATGTTTTAAATTGTTACTTTTTTACGTTTACTACATACAATCATAAGATGACCTTTTAATTTCTTTTTCTCTTGGTTTTTAGGTCGTAAATATCGAAAACATGAATGAGTACTACAACGTTTCGCTTTATTGCAAAACTTTTTCAAGTATATAAATATAAATGTAAAAAGTGTGAATTATAAATAAAATCTTTTTGTTTAATAAATAACAAATTGTTTTGTTTACTATGATTTTGAATATATTATTATGTTTTATTTAAAGATTGAGTTTTAAAATAGGATGTTTCGATTTTTTGTTTTTGAATTTTGTAATTAAATAGTTCTTTAAAAATATTGTATTTAGTTATAAAATTAAATTATATAATTTTGTGAAATATTGTATATCGGTTTTATGATTGACTGAATTTTTATGTTTATAAATTTGAATTATTTCAAGTATATTACGTGTTTTTAAATTTTGTTCTTTGTTTAAAATTGTTACGTTGTTGAAATCAAAGGTATGATTTTGAGTTATTACATGTTTTTTTAAAGCTGTAAGATTTGTATTATATTTGTGTCCTTATACACCATTACAATTTTGACAGTCTATTTTATAAACTATGTGTGATGTTTTACTTTTTTCAATTTTCGATTTTAATTTTGAATAGATTTGGTTTTTTAGTTTGTTTGTGTTTTGATAGGCAATTTTGTAATTATATAGTTTGAAAATTTGATTTATTTTTTCGGATAAATGTTTAATCTAAGAAATTTTTATAAATTTTGTAATTGTTTGACTATTATTTATATTTTTTGTTGATTTATTATAAAAAAGAAAAATTCTTTGTTTGAATATTTTGTTTATAAGAGAATTTGGATAATTATTTTGTTCTAGAATATTTTTTGCTTTGTTAATAGTATCTGATCGAAAAACTGGACTTGTTAATTTTATTGCTCTGTCAGCTAAACTAATAATAACACTAACTTTTTGAGATAAAAGTTGTGAAAACGTAAAATTTAGATAACGTCCAGACCATGTTTCAACAATGTAACAATTTTAAACAAAGAACAAAATTTAAAAACACGTAATATACTTGAAATAATTCAAATTTATAAACATAAAAATTCAGTCAATGATAAAACCGATATACAATATTTCACAAAATTATATAATTTAATTTTATAACTAAATACAATATTTTATAACTAAAGAACTATTTAATTACAAAATTCAAAAACAAATAATCAAAACATCCTATTTTAAAATCTTTAAATAAAACATAATAATATATTCAAAATCATAGTAAACAAAATAATTTGTTATTTATTAAACAAAAACATTTTATTTATAATTTACACTTTTTACATTTATATTTATATACTTGAAAAAGCTTTGCAGTAAAGCGAAACGTTGTAGTACTCATTCATGTTTTCATATTTACGACCTAAAAACCAAGAGAAAAAGAAATTAAAAATTATATACATGGTCAAGAAATGAAGCTTTAAAAAAAAGATGACCTTTGTTACCACAAAAATTACAAATACAATTTTTATATTTACATACATTATGAGAATGCCCACTCTTACCACATACATGACACTGAAGTCTCTTCTCCCGTGGTGGCATCTCCCACCTCTCGACGAAACCATGGCGGTATTTCCGGTGTATTTTGAATTCGAAGTATGGAGACGGTAGACTTCCTGTTCCGTTGATTCTAGTTTCACGTTTACCGGCCTCAAATCAAAATGGTGTCTGGTCACTTCCTTGGATGTTGCAATTTCCACTGCCTTTTCAAACTCTAATTTGCTAACATCTTCTTCAAACACACGACCAACAACGGACTTCTTTTCATCCCCATTATGAATCGATCTCTAGTCACGACTTTCAATTCCTCTCCAAAATTACATTTAGATGCTAAATTTTTTCTCGCATAGCCCATTCCGGTATACTTTCACTTTTATTTTTGAAAGCGTTATAAAACTTGTATCGTTCTGCAAAATACGCTGGCTTCGGTGGATAATATTTGTCTAAAAGTTGCACTAAACTTGCATATGATTTCGTTGCTGGATCAACTGGTACACACAGATTGGACAGTGTTCGGTAGCTTTCTTCATTACAGGAATTTAGTAACAGCGCTCGCTTTTTAGCTATATCTTCTATTCTATTGATTAAAAAAAATGATTCAATTGCGCCAAATGAATGAATGAATGGTCGGTGTCATTCACAATCTCGCGGATTAAATTCACGTAAATGTTCTACGAACCCCGTAGTGGTAGCCATTAGCACGTGCTTTTTTTTACACACACTAATCTTAACGCGTTATTTATTAATTTGAATAATACTCGTATAATTGCTCACATAATACAATTTATCGTGTATATGACAATATACGCTACACACTGAAAAAAAATTAGTTCCTAATAATTATTGAGTAATATTCAAAGAATTTATTCTAAAAGTCCATATTTTATGTGAACAGTTGAGAGAAACAAAGCTACAAGAAGGCATCTAACAATAAGTATCTTTATACAGGGTGTTTTGAAATAGCGTTTAAAGATTTTAAGGGCATGTAGTACGATCGAGTACGAGTGTTCCTAGTAGTACATGGATATAACATATCCCAGTAAACAGGTGCTTATCAGCTATTGTTTTATGACAGTTTAATTTGACGTTTTGTGCAATTTGTAGCAATTACAGTGGTTGCGTATTCTAATGCTGAAATGAGCGGTGTTTATGTACGATCGTGCTAATGGGAATTCTTTACAAGTACGTCGCTTCTATGCTGAAACGTTTCCTGATCGCCAACTGCCTTCACATGTGATGTTTCAGACAGTGTTTCAACGGCTAAGAGGAACTGGTTCGTTTGAGAAGCGGTCTTGTGATACTGGACGTCAGAGAATAGCATGTAATCCACAGATAGAAGATCGAATTTTGAATATTATTGCTGAAAATCCCGAAACTAGTGTTAGAAGAATTTCGACTCAAGTGTGTGCAAGCAGCAATCTTGTTTGGAGAACTCTTCATGAGCAACTCCTATACCCCTACTATATCCAACGGGTACAAGCCCTTACTGCTCCGGATTATCAAGCGAGAAGGGCTTTCTGTGAGTGGTTTTTGCGAACAGCTGCTGATCGACCAGATTTCGCTGATAACATCTTTGTCACTGATGAAGCTTGTTTTACTAAAAATGGAATATTTAAATTCTACAACATTCACGTTTGGTGTGACGAAGAGAATCCTCATGCTACCGTTGAAGCCAGGCACCAGCAACGTTTCTGTCTAAACATCTGGCTAGGCATGATAGGGAAACGGTTGTTAGGACCGATTGTTTTGCCACAACGCTTAACAGGTCCTGCATACCTCGAGTTCTTGGAAAATACTTTGCCTGAACTTTTGGAAGGTTTACTTATAAATCTAAGAGTGAACCTCTGGTTTATGCAAGATGGAGCTCCACCGCACTCTACGCGTGCTGTTAGGGAACATCTTAACAATGAATTTCCTGGGAGATGGAGAGGGCGAGCAGATCCCATTGCTTGGCCCGCAAGGTCTCCCGATCTAAACCCATTGGACTTTAGTATCTGGGGTTATTTGAAAAGTTTAGTGTACGCAACACCGGTAAACGATCTTCCAGAGTTGCGCCAACGAATAAAACACTGTTGCCAGATAATACGAGAAAAAACCCTTGTTTTTTGAAAGAGTGCGCGCTTCCTTTGAAAGCACATGTAGATCCTGTGTCGAAATGGAAGGTCGTCATTTCGAACATCTTCTTTAGTTATAATCTATTTTATGTTAAAATACAATAACATCTTAATAAAAACCGCTAAAGCAAACTTATTCTGCAATTACGATAAAATCGCTGTTATTTCGTAAACAGTTAATTTGTGGACATATGTTTATTATAACTTTTAACCTTATTTTCGATCGTACTACATGCCCTTAAAATCTTTAAACGATGTTTCAAAACACCCTGTATATATTTATAACGGAATATCCAAACTAAAAGCGTAGGGCGTCAATGCCAGAAGTATCTTATAGCGCCGGTCGATGTCCTTGTACGCTTGACGCCGTCTAGCTTTCTTGCCGGCATAACGCCATCTGGCATTCTTGCCGGCTTGGCGCTGTCTGGCGTTTTTGTTGGCTTTGTGGCGTTCTTGCCGGTTTGACGTCGTCGGGCGCCCTTGGCAGTTTTGCGCCTGTGATGCTGGGCGCTTCTCTTGCTTTTCGGGCGGCGTTATTGTCCATATTTATCTTAGAATGATATTTCTACTAGGGATATAGTATATGTAGAAAGTAAAGCCTCGTGGCATTACTTTTCGTGCGGAATGGCTTACTCAGGAAGTCATTCAATCGTCGTAAGAAAAAACATCAGAAGTTAATTGCTTCAACAAAAAAGAAAAAGATATACTGATTTTAATATGAATGCCGAAAATTGGCCGTGTGGAGTGTGGCCTCTTTCAAACGAGTTAATTCCACTAGTTGAACGGACGGTTGTCAAGGAGCATACTGATAAGGACCCTTTCACACAGAGTCAACTTGTCCGCTTCGGCGGCTTCAATAGGTCTTTTAATGGCCATCAGCTAGTTGAGAGTAAACCAAGCAACTTAGTTGAATCAATTAAACCATCTCGTTTGACACAGGCCTAAAAGATCATAATGAACACATAACTGATCATCAACGTATTGCCGGTATGTTTTCCATTTTTTTTTTAGCACTGTGGGTATCTAACACCAGTCTTCTTACCCGAATATTTGTCAAAATAATGATTCCTCTTTATTTTTACCATCACCCGACCACGTGGAAGCTGGAGGCAAAGAGGGTGTGATTTTTGGGCTGGCAAATAAAAAATTATTTGGGTGGGATGACATACCGTGCGATATAATAAAAAAAGAGCTTCGGGACATATTAACAAAAGTTTGTCTGTTATTATAAATAATATATTCTTACAGACGGTTTTCCCGAATAAGTAAAAAATATCGAAAGTTATATCAATATTTCAGAAAGGGAATAAGTATGACATCGGAAGTTATCGTCGAAATCTCACTATTATTTATGTTTTCCAAAATATTCGATATAAGATAATAAACATCAGATTAATGTCATATTTAAAGAAGTTCGACCTTCCAGCTTCCCAGTTCGGGTTTCTTTCTGGCAAATCGACTGAATTGACAGCGCATCGGTTTTTATCTACCTTACTCGATGATCTAGATAGCGGAAAAAATAATATTAATCACAACATTCTTCCCGAAAAACTCCGTAATATATAGGAACCCGTGGGAGTGCGTAAAAATTAATTAAATCGTATCTTGAAAGTCGGCGTCAGTGCATCAGTATAGTGGGTAAGCAGAATGGTATAAAGCGCGAGCTCACATCGGACGGTTCTGTGATTACAAGGGGTTCCACAAGGTTCCATTCTGGGGCCCTTATTGCTTCTAATGTATGTCATTGATTTGCCAAAACGCCTAAACATTCCTTCAACATTACAATACGCCGATGACACTTCTTGTGCTATTAGATCAGATACGATTGAATCTGTCTGTTCTGGCGGGTCGATGCAACGACACAATGATCGAATGGTGTGTGACTAATGATTTAATAATAATTGATAACAAAACCGCGTTATTGTACACTCAAATACAAAATTTACGTCTCTCTAAAAATTCTTTGTGAGCGAATAATATATCTAATTTAAATGTAAACATGTCTGAGACAACACTCTACGAAAGCTTGAGCGCTTAATGAAACAAGGGCCACATTTTAAGCAAACACAGAGATGCATTATATGTATAAAATAGAAAGAAATAATACCTTAGGGAGACATGAGTTTTGAATTTGAGTGCACTTTAATAACAAACACAAAGAAAGCATTTATGTTAAAATGAAGTCTAAATCTGTTCTGAATGTCGTAAATTTAAACTTTCTCGGATTTAGCGTGGGTCTAGCCTTGAATTGGTTTTCGCATTGTGATGCAGTTATTAAGAAACTGAATTCATGCTATTATGCCATCGTCCACTTACGCTATTGTGTCGATATTGATTTTTCAAGAACCTATTATTATGAGCATATTTACTCAAGACTGTATGATTTAATCTTTTGGGGAGCAAGTACGAATTTTACTTTTTAGTGTATTTAATATCGTCTCGTCTTTATAAATATTTTTTGCACTTTATATTATTGATATACGATGTTGTAAAATAAATGTCTCTTTCTTTAGTTTGTTGTAATAATGTAATATTAGTGAGTGAAAACAATTCTACGTTTTCCTTAACATAATTTTAGTGTTCAACAAAAAATATTTGTATTAAAATAACATATAATAGGTACTTGTTCGTTTTAACTTAAAACACCTGTTTAATCCAATCTTGAAATGGAAACAAGTGTTTTTGTTCAGATAACAGAATCAGCTGTTTGACAATTTTTAACTACATAATATTGTTAAATTGGGCAAAATTTTACCCCTGTCGTTTTCTGAGTGTATACATTCCTGTAATTTTCCAGGATATGTTGGGATAAGCAGAATATATAAATAGAAATTCAAGTGAATTCCTACCTTTATTTAAAGTGGTAAATTTCGAATATATCTAAGGAGTAATAACAATATGAGCAGCAATTTGGCAGCGCCACCTATAGCTCACTACTGCAAGCGCGCAAGTTTCTTATACGGTAGAATTAACACTAATAACAATTCATGTTTTTTGACAAATTTAACATTAGTTTCCTTTTTGGCTATCTTTTACTTGGTGGTGTGATTATGCATAAAGACAAGAATGCTTACAGATTTTCTGGTAACATTTTAAACCACTATTAGGAAACCAAATATTGACTGTTTCTATAGCGAACATGTGCAAACAATCGCGAACATTGAAAGTACTTCTCTGACTGTGACCTGCTTTTAAATGTTATTTTAGATAGCTTAATTTATGGAATTTTTACAATATTTAATTTACAGTTCAATATCTTACTCAACCGGATGTATACATAACTCATTCAAGAAAATTTGTATTGATTCTAAATAGTTTGTTACTTGATCTAACAATAAATAAGATTTTTTTTTACTTAACTCAAATTAATATTTCAAATGAATGTATTTATTTAGCATAAAAAAGCACTTTTCTCTGTACGACAGAATACAGGGGCCATTAAATATATACATGCATTTTATAAAAACAGTCTCATTAGAAGTTCCTATGAAATATTATCGTTTCCATAGTATCCGTCAAGTGACATTCCTTGATTTAATCAAAACTGTCTTAACAGTCATTGAATCCACTTAAAATGATTTTCGATTACAACGAACTTAAAGGGGATGCAGATGATACCGTATCAGCACCAGACTCAGATCATGAACTTATCAAGGCCAAAACGTTTCTACAAACAGCCAGCAACCTAACTGGCGATAATCTGTAAGTAGGACGAATGGAGTTTTACGATTTTCTCAGCTCGAAAGTAACAATATTTTTTTTTACAGCTACGACCACTTAACAGAAGTTTTAAACAAAATACTAGCCGAACGTCCGGAGAATGTCATCGACTTCTTCGAGGAATACAGTCGAAAAGTTAAAGAGCAAAGATTCATGCCACAGACAGATCATTTGGAGGACATTTATATTTCGCCGCTTCGGTACGAGTTGGCCAATAAGATAATGCCTCTTCTGAGGGTACATACTCCAATTTCTTTTAATAATTGACTTTTTCATCGATTCGTCCAATGTTTAGCCGCCACCACCAGAAGAAGCAAGTACTATGGATCCAGAGGACATTGAGATTGCAGACATGTCTACTAACGATATGTTACAACTACTTTATTACTTTGAGCAAGCGGGAATTGGGTTACCGAAAGATGAAATGTTCGCCATCATGCTATCTATGAGACGATTGATTAAAAGCGAACCCATTGCTTCTATACGGTAATTTTGGCGAATACACCAATGATATATTGTTAAAGGGAATTGTATTTTTAGTTTTTGGGGTAAAATTTATGGGTTGTACAAAAATTATATCGTCGTAGAGACAGATTTGAAAGAAGAGGAGTACTTTAAACAAATTGAGGTAAAAAAAAGGATAAGATAATAATTGTATAAGTCATTGAAATGCAATAAAACATGACTTCTTCTGTAGACTATAGTCCTAAGATCTTAGAACCATGCTCATCCTCAATTCCTTGGTAGCATCTTTAGTGGAAAATGCGCAACAGCTTTCAAAATATGCTAACACTGTAGTTTATACTTCTTTTTTGATAATGATATTTTTCTTTGTTGTTTTCTTTTTAAACGTTCAATCGTCTTATCTAAATTGTTTGTAGTTTTCGAAAGTAACGTCGACTAGGCTACTGTCGTAAAAGGTATTGTTTTGCATAATATTTGCCGGTCCTTATTGAATTTTTGCCGTATATCGCATTTTTCCAAATGAGGAATGTCATAGTGAGATGCTATATAACACTAAATAAATAATAACACTGGTCAACAGTGAAATTGCTTCTTAGGTGAAAGTACCCAATCCCGAATGAATTCAACGTGCTGAACACGAATATCACATTGAAAAAAGTTGATTGGCTTACGTTCCAGAGATATTGACGTTTTGTCCATTGTATAGATGCTATTGCATAATGTAATGCAATTTAGTGAGAAATTACGAAATTTTGCGTCATATTGCATCACCCCTTCATGCAAAGAAGTTAATGCAGCATTTGCTGTAAGTTTCCATTGAGAGTGTTGCGAAATTGATTGCGCAATATCAAGCAATAGCTAATTATAGTTTATTTATAAATGGCCGACGTGACAATTAACTCGTGCAATGTCCGTTCATTCGCGCATATTTTTCGAAGCTCTAGCATACACAAGTGATTGCTATAGTGTAAAGTAATTAAACAGTAGCAATGCTCGTAACTGTGTAATAGTGCAAATAACTTCTGTTATATTTGCGAGAAGTGACATTTGCTGCACAGAAAAAGAACATCAGTGCAACAGTTAAGAAAGCGTATCATTTGTATTTTGGTTACAAGATAGGCGACCAGGACAAAGACTGGGCCCACACGTATGCTGCCGCACTTGTGCCGTAAATCTTTCACAGTGGCTTAAGGCAAAAGAAAGGCAATGCCATTTGCTGTGCCCATGATTTGGAGGGAGCCCACCAATCACGTTGACGACTGTTATTTCTGTATGCTACCACCAGCTTATGGAGGCATCACCAAGAAGAAGAAATGGACAGTTGAATACCCTAACATACCATCTGCTCTGCGACCTGTCTCTCATGGCGAAGGACTCCCAATTCCAGAACCTCCTACAGATTTTTCTATCAGTTCAGACGATGAGGATGGCCATGCGTCGGCGAGTTCTCCTCAACGTGGCAGTAAGGATGATAACTTTTCGTGCTTTGACGAAACATCTGCACCCATAAAATTACCCAGGATGAAATGAACGATCTTGTTCGCGATTTGGATCTGTCGAAAAGCAAAGCGGAGATACTGGCCTCAAGACTTCGACAGTGGAATCTTCTGGAACAGAATGTCCGAGTGACTTCATTTCGCACTCGCCATCAGCTCTTCGAATATTTCTTTAAGAAAGAAGAAAGCCTTGTGTTCTGCTGCGATATTGATGGTCTACTACAAGCTCTCGGTATTGCACATGATCCCACGAATGGCGGCTGTTTAAGACGCTTCAAAACTGAGCCTAAAGGCGGTTTTGTTGAATAATGGAACCAGCTTCCATCCATACCTATTGCACATGCGGTCTACATGAAGGAGACTTACGGCAATCTAAAGCAGCTACTGGAGACGATTAACTACAGCAAGTATGGCTGGCAGATATGTTCTGACCTGAAGATAGTATCTCTGTTGATGGGTTTGCAGCAGGGATATACAAAGTACTGCTGTTTTCTTTGTCTGTGGGACAGCAGAGCAATCGATTTGCACTACATCAAGAAAGACTGCCTCCGAGAGCATTTTTTTAAGCCTGGAGAAACGAATGTACAGCACCCACCATTGGCACAGCCACACAAAATCATCATTCCTCCTTTACACATCAAGCTCGGTCTTGTCAAAAACTTGGTAAAAGCCATAGATAAGAATGGACCAGCATTCAAGTACCTGCATGAAAAATTCCCTCGACTCAGTGAAGCCAAAATTAAAGAGGCATCTTGTGGGGCCTCAAATTAGACAGCTCTTCCGAGACCCCAAGTTTGAGGAACTTCTTCAAGGTAAAGAAAAACAGGTTTGGGATGCATTCTATCAAGTGGCAGCAAACTTCCTGGGGAATGACAAGGCAGAAAATTACAAGTGTCTGGTTGAGGATATGTTGGCTTTGTTTCATGAATTCGGCTGCAATATGTCCTTAAAGATCCACTTTCTTGATTCCCACTTAGATTTCTTTCCTGATAACTGCGGGCAGGTCAGCGATGAGCACGGCGAACGCTTTCATCAGGACATTGCCACCATGGAGCAACGGTACCAAGGCAAATGGTCTACGTCAATGCTAGCTGACTATTGTTGGACAATCAGTAGAGATGCTCCACAAGTCCACTACAAACGGCAGGCCAAATGAAGTCGAAAGCCAGAAGCAGACTATGTTTTCTTACCATGTATTATAATATTGACATAAGTAACTTTTCTGAAATATGCGTACATTTTACAGAAAACCCGTAGCCAATTCAGCTTTTTCTTAGTCACTTTCGTGTTCAGCACATTGAATTCATTAAGAAATGACTATTTTCAGCTTGGAAGCATGAACTTTTCGAAAATTTGTTGCCCAGTGTAATAGCAGTAAAGACCACAACACAAAATCAAAAAACCAACTCTGTTTAATAATTAAGCGTACAAAAGATTTAAACTCAGTTTTTGACAGTTTCAAAGAACGACTGAAAGAAGCCTACTATAAATGAATGTCATTTGGCATCAACTAAAATCCATCCTAACTCTTTATCATTTGTTTTAAGACAATAGTGTACTGAAGCTTTTACATCATATCTTAAGATATCTTTTAATTTTTACAACATACAGGCTGTTCCATTAAAAAAAAACAAATTTCAGAATTTCTCGAAAATGCGACATGCAATTGTTTTTCGTACACTAAAAACACGCCGGAATAAGCCGGACATCCATCCGGTTGAAATATTAATAATTTAAATAATATTTATTTATATTTATGAACAATATTTAATAATTCATGCCCTGGCATCCCCCAACAGCTTTCGCCAATTACAGGGGGCATCGGCCCAGCCATGAGTCATTATTACGCATGCGTCCGTGGAGCGACTTAAGATATTCGTCTCTCAGCATTTGCCAAGGAATAAGGAAAATCACGGAAACCTCACTCTGAGAACAGTCTGTCGGGTTCGAACCCAGAACCCCGCGACTGATACCCAAGCGTGCAAGCCACTAGACCATCACCCGGGCAATTTACTAATATTAAAAAGTAATGTAAATCTCAAAATTTAGCATCGTAATTTTCCTTGGATCTTCAGAAAATTTGTAATGACCTTCAACAGATTATAAATTGGTCATTGTGCGGTAGAATCTCATTTTTATGTATAAAATTAATGTTGTCGAATCATCACTATGTGAAGTAATTGGTGATATTAAACGTAAATTATTTGCATGCGGAAAGTATGATTTGGAAAGAATTTTATTTAATAAATTGAGGTAAAATAATTACGTACTTCCCCCATTTTTATTTATTGTAACAGCTTCTTTACTTCGTTTATAAATTTTATTAGCAAATAGAAAAAGATAAGCAAGAACAAGAAATGGCAATGGCAATGGTCGCCCAAGGAGAACCAGGCGCAGATATCAACCTTGACGACCTATCCAAAATTGAAGTCGAAGGTGAAGAACCCCCAAAACCAGTGACTAAGGTGCCACGTCCTCTACCTCCGGCACCCGTAATACAGTTCGAAGAACCACCAGAACCCCCGCCTGAACTTCCAGGCGTTGGAGTAAATAAAAAGGTACAATTAATTGTTCAAGCATCTTTGTATGTATGGATGGAGGGTGATGTTGCACTGCGAACTAAAAATCGACTGTGTTTCTCATTCTTGCTGTTTTACAGCTGGCTTTCCATAATCCTTTTCCTTTCAGAAAGTGCAGGATATCAGAAAGCCCCAGGTTAGGTAAGTATCCTTCTTCGATTTCACATACTCCCAAGTGCAACGTCCTTGAGTTCCACAGTGCTACGCACTTTAAGAGAAGATGGGTGGGTGTTTCCTCCTGTTCAGATTCCTTTACTAATCCAAGCTTACTCAGATTTCCCTTTGAAAGTATTCCTGTTAATATGTGAATATTGTTCTTACTCAGGTTGATGCATTCTATAAATCTCTTCTGGTTATAGGTTCACATAAGAGTTTTAGCTTGCTTCATTCCAAGGAGATTTTCCCAATAAATGGATTTTCTCTGCTCCATTTTCCTTTCTAATTTCTTTAATATTGTACTGCTACTTATCCTGCAAAAGGGTTCAGGCTCTACAAAAGATATTTCAGTCCCGTTTTCGCAAGATCATCCATTATTTCCGTTCCTTCCACTACTGTGTGACCCGCAACCCACAGGAGGGCTACTTTATTCCTTTTGTCTGGCTCATTTAGTCACTTGGCATTCCCAGACCATCTTGGAACTGATTTCGTGTGAAACCCCAGCGTTGTGTTGGCTATCATCCAACTTATAATCTCCTGCTTTCGGTAATTCCAGATAACATTGATCTGGACTTCATACTTCTACATACAGGCTACCTTTAAAAAAAAAGCACATGGGAAGATGGAATTATGTTAAAGACAAATCCAAAAAAAGTCGTCAAATACGACGCTGACATCACTATTAAAAACTCACTGGAAATTGTATTAAGTGCCGCCAACGGATGAAGAATATGTAGTGTACACATAATATTGTCATAAAACTAATCGCATATACAAAAGGAAAAATTTACCCTTTCTCTTCCACGTTCACCTACTCTAATGGGTGACTCAGAATTATTTTTACTTCTAAAACAGGTTTTTGCTATTTCGGTTTATTACAGTCAGTTAGTAATACATAGATAATCTTGTTTCCTCCAGAATTTTTAATCATTATTTCTGATCATATTCTCATCCCATTGTAAAGTGAAGTAAAAATTTAAGTTAATTGAGATACATTTTCTATTTCTATAAGCCATGATGTTAAATGATAAAAGTAATTGTATAGCAGTAGAATATATAAATATATTGCAATTAAATCGAATCAATAAACTTCAACTGGCATTACTGGAATTAATTTCGACGAAATCATAGTTCATAAAGGCTCATCGGCTACTCCGAATTAGATTTGTTATAATGTAGGGGGCTCACTGAATGGTGCCAAACTCGAGTGAGAGTGGGAGAGGGCACAACTTTGAAATCTTAAATGGGAACCCCCATTTTGTATTGCAGATTCGAATTCTACGCCATCAAGTATGTGGTTTTTGTTTGAAACTTTTTGTCGATTCGTAACAGATTGCGCTGTAATATCAAAAAACATGATTGTGAACGTCTAGAAAAAATACACAAAAAAGAGAAGCAAGCAAAAATGATTTTGTGTTTTTTTCAAAAAGCCATGTGTTCGAAACTGTGCCCCTTCACTTCGATACATTTATTTATTCGCAATTGGAATGCTATTCAAGGATACAAAACCGTACTTATTTATTATTCAGTACTTGACAAGCTGTGAATACTTACACATTGTCCGATCCTCATTTAGATTATTAATTATTAATCCAATACAATGAGTTAGTGTTGAATATTTGAACAGTAATGGAGGCTATGGAGGGTATGGTAAAGTAAAGTTCTTCGTTGTTGAATAGCTTTTTGAAATGTTATTTAATGTTAAAATAAAAAAACACAAAATAATGTTTGCTTGCTTCTCTTTTCTGTGTATTTTTTATAGACGTTCACAATCATGTTTTTTGCGATTACAGCGCAATCTGTTACGAATCGAAAAAAAGTTTCAAACAAACACTACATACTTGTTGACGTAGAATCCGAATCTGCAATACAAAATGGGGGTTTCCATTTAAGATTTCAAAGTTGTCCCCCCTCCCACTCTGAGTGGGTGAAGTGGGGGATCGAGTTCGGCACCATTCAGTGAGCCCCCTACATTATAACATATCTTATTAAGATCTTTTTTTGATTTGATGCAGTGTTTTAGAGATATTCCGTTGCCTTAAGATAAAAAAACTCGCCCTGTATGTTTTTGCTAGGTTTTTCTGTGCGGTAGAACATGTAAATAAAAAACAAAATATCTGAATAATCTTAGTGGAAGCAATTGTTCATTGTTTATTTTAGGGATAAAATAATTGTTCATCCATCAGTTTCAGGATTATTTGTATGTATGTTTCAGCCCTAGTAGTCATAAAACCATTGAAATACAGAAAACAAAATTATAACAACAAAATAATATTTATTTCATACACGCAGTTGAAAGTTATTGTTATTTTTCATTTTTGAGGGACGGTTTTTTTTTTTTTGAGTTGAGTTTTGTTGTGTAGTAATATATGTATTCAGGTTCATTATATATTTCTTTAAGTTCTTTCTGTCTGGTAGAACATACAAATAAGAAAATAAAAATAAAAAAGGAAAATCATCGACTGGTTTCAGGCTAAACATTGATGAAACCAGGTACAGGGCCGACATTAATATTTAGCACCATCAAAGCGTCGAGTCAATCGTTCGTGGTAAATATTAATGTCGGCGATTGTACATACTACAATACGCAAGGGACGATCACTTTTAGATAATTCTTGTACACGGCGAATATGTTACGATGAATAAATGACATCTGAAAAACCTTTTCCTATTTTGAATGCATCAACCTGAGTAAGAACAAAGCTCGCATATTAACAGGAATACTTTCAGGCCATTGTAGACTGAAAGGACACCTGAGTAAGTTTGGATTGGAAAAGGAATCTAAATGTAGATTTTGTGGGGAACAGGATGAAACACCCATTCACCTCCTCTCAAACTGCGTAGCACTGTGCAACCCGAGGGCATTGCACCTGTGAGCATGAAATCGAAGAGGGAGACTTACCTAGACTGGAGCCCTCTGACTTCCTACACTTTCTGAAAGGAATAGTATTGGAAGGCCAGCTGTAAAGCAGCAAGAATAGGGGACACAACAGATCTCTTAGGTCGCAGTGTAACATCACCCTGCCTCTCGTGTACTCCTACTTGGCTTCACAACAAGATCTAGTAGCCCTTTTTTAGCGCGTAAAGTCCTTCGAGATATTTCACATTCACAGCCTTCGTTTGTGAAACCCTCCCAAATTGTTTTGGCTTACCGTTACTGAAATTGTCGTCGCTATGGTCGTAACATCCGCTTCTTGAAATAGAAGTATATACCTTTCCTATTTTTATTCTTGCTTCTTGCACAAAATATTTTAGGTCTAATTTTCATATTATGTTTATATACATATATGAAAAAATACTCCTGTTCAGGTTTATTACGTCTGCAACGAAGTTGGTGATCCGTGGGTACGACTGCCCGATATTAACCCAAAGCATGTCGTAGTCGCCAGACAAATATATAAGACTTTCACGGGAAATTTAAACCAAGAAATCATAACGTACCCGGATTTTCCAGGCACCGAACAAGAATATCTGCGAACACAGATAGCTAGGGTATCAGCTGGTAATTAATACGAATTCTCGATAGACAAGTCAAATTATTATTCACTTTTTATCCATTATTTTAGGTACCCAAATATCGCCATTGGGTTTTTATACATTTGGTGGAGGGAAGGTGAAGAGGAAGAGGAGGAAGAAGAAGAGGAGGAGGAGGAAGCAGCCGGTAAGGTGAAGACTACTTATAAGGAAAATAAAAGATACGACCCCGTGCCTATGAGGGATTTAACGGACGGATCCATGGCTTTCTGGGTGCATCACACTATGTATATTTTGCCTCAAGGTAGGAAAGTACAAAAATTATCCTTACCAATATCGTTCAATATTGCTTTGTCTGAACCTCTGCGGCGAGTTAATGGTGGAATAAAAGTCTGCGCAATAACCTTTTATAGGTCGTTTTTATTCGAAGCTTGCTTTTTACCCTATTAGCACCGCATCCTGAGGCCTATTGTATTATTCTGTACTGAATGTAGTTTTTTTACTAGGTTTAGTAGCTGTGTGGCAAACTTCTTTCCGGCAGATCAGTCGTCGGGTTGATTGGTCCCAGCAATAGTAGTTTTTGCCGTTCCAATGCATCGCATTCCTCGTTGCTTAATCTACATATGGGTTCATCTTTAAAGACGTCTATTCTAAGTAGGTATTTCGTAAAATGGCAGTTTCTGTCAGCAGGCTCGTCACCGTTCTAAGCTGCATACGCTTGAGAACCAGTGCATCCTCAGCTAAGTTGCTAGATGATTGCCTCATCATCCGTTTGCGACCCCCCACTCACACCAAAGTGACTTTATTATGTCTGGCCAAACTTTTAGGGGTTTTAGGCAATCCCAAGCTAAATATTCTAACCTCTAGAGTTTAATGTGGTATATTAATTATTATTCTGAAGATGGTATTAACTGAAACTGGTGGTAAAAGATAATAAAATTTAAAGAATGGTTGAAGAACAGCGGTTTTGCTATTAATATATTATACATCAACCCCAAGTTAATTTCGACGTTATCTGATAAGTTATTTTCTATTGCTATTATTTACGGTGATATATTGCTCCAAGACATAAGAACATGATAGGTAGGAGTTAATACTGTTCAACATGTTAAAAGACAGGCTTTTCTTTTTATTTCTACATACTACAATTTATGTTCAATTCTCTTTAGTAACCATGGGGTACTGCTTAAATAATCTAAATCTTTTGACAAATTCCTCATCATTGCAATTATTAAATGGTTTATACGAAGCCTCCTAATAATACCTATATTGTTTGTCACGATTAACTATTTCAACTAACAATAAGTTGGCTAAAACTTCTGCCACGAACTCTTCTTCAAAGTCCCCCAAAATGTATATACTTCTCATTCACAGCATAGTTTCTTGGTTTTATCGACAATATTCGTACATTTTCCATGTCCTAATAAGTTTCTACTAGTGATAGTCACTATGCTTGTTAATTGCTTCAACCATTCAATTAAATTTTAGGAGAATAAATTGGTTTAATACCTACACAATCTTTCTTAGTTGCTGAAAAGACAATTATTTTAGTTATTCAACTAATTATTTTATTGCGGGTTTGAAATACCTTAATTAATAACAAACATGAATAACACTATAAAAAATACTATAATAATAGTAAAATTTCAGCATGAATGGGAGGAATGGAGGAGGTTTGTGGCCTACCAACTTCTAGATAAATATGCTTATTTTCATTCGTGTTCCTAAATTTCACGTTGATTTTTTTATTGAATACTATTATACCATTCTAATTATCTACTATCAAATTATGGCGCTTTAATCAGAATCCAATGTTGCCCTATACTAACTTATATAGCATTTCTAGAAATCGAGAAAAATACAATTACATCAGGAAAATTTTGACTGTAGCTAGTTCCAATGAAATGGCAACACTCATTACCACTTTCAGAATCATCGGGTGGTAATGAATAAATATTACTAATTTTCGCTCTATTTTCACTTTTGTTTTTGAAAAAGTTTAAAATATTAAACAAACTGCATGAAAGAATTCTTTCTTCTATTTTATGACTTTACCTGTTTTAAAGATTATTTCCGGTGACCTGGATAAATGTTTCAAGAAATGACATTTTATTTTTATTATTAAAGTATAGTACCTACTTCTTCGCCAAAAATTTGTAATTACGATCAATAAAAGTTATGCTTATCAATTATCAATTTTGAATAATAAAGTTCTGAATGAAGTTTGATGTGTTGAAATAAGTACTTCCTAATTAATTCGAAATTGTAATTTATATAATTATGTCGCAATTTACCGGTATAGATATAATTAAATATAATAGTCAATTAAAAAAACAAAGCGTATAGAGTCTTGAATGTTCCTTGTTATTATGAATAGAGAACTCACGAACATGGTTTCAACGTATAGTTTTGTAATGAACAATTAATATAAATGGCAACTGGCAACTATTATCTATCCATACCACTTAATTGACTCTTTTCTTATCTATTCAACCTAAAATAATAATAAACGTGTTAGTGACATTCAAGACTCGTTTTTTCAAAAAGTGCTGCTTACAAGCAGACGATTTACTTGACCAAGGTAGAATGCCTTACAATGAAGATAGGTAAAACGTCAAAAAACAACTTAACTTGAAGAGGGATCACCATAAACTTGGTATTATCATATCTCTAAACTGACCATTTTGGGAGGAGGAAGGAAATTTTCCTATTCTCTCATTTTTTGTGTTGATGTTGCCGAAATTCGGCCAAGTCAAATAAAATTTGGACCTTTTACCAAACAAATTAAGTCATACACAAAATGTGTTGAACAAACAGAGTTTATATTTCAGGTAGAACATCATGGTGGAATCCGTATCCTAGCGCCGGAGGCGAAGAAGAGGAGTTAGGCGAAGAAGAGGAAGAAGAGAAACCCAAAGGGCCCCGAATGGAACCAGAAGTGGGTCCTCCACTACTAACGCCTCTATCTGAAGACGCTACTTTGGAAGCGGTACCCCCGTGGTCCGTGCGAACTTCATCTAATTTGATTTCGGATTACGCCGTCGCGATTGTCAGATCTAATCTATGGCCCGGCGCTTATTGCTTTTCGACGCAAGGGAAACTCTTCCAAAACGTTTATTTAGGTGACCATTAAGAAACTTCCATGAGTTGCAATTTTAATAGTGTCAATATCTTTCCAGGGAATGGACTGAAGTACATAGCATACAACTTCACTCCTTTACCACTGACTCCTGTTCAAAGTGAGTATCCCATCGGGCCAGAAGTCATGGAGATAGCCGACCCAACAGGTGCCCAGGAAGAAGAATGGCGCATAGCGCATTTGCCAAAGGAGAAGGCAGCCAAGACTGGGGAAGAAGAAGAGCCAGAAGAAGAGGAAGAAGAAGAAGAGGAAGAGGAAGAGGACGATTAATTCCTTATTATTGTTTGATTGATCGTTGTATTGTTGTTACACATTTTCTTTCTTACATTTTGTATTTTACCGATTTCCTTCAAGATATTAAATAAGAGATATTGTTTTATATCAGTTTTCTTAACGCGGATAAACATAGCATCTACATATATGCTTAACTATGTTATTGGTCCACAATTCTAAAGCCTTTACTTTTAAGATACCATTTACTGCGTTTTCTTGTATAGTTTTCTCTATTCATTTCTATCTCTGGCTTTTTTTTTTTTATTTTATTCTATTCGATTTCCATTTTTTCCTACTGCTTTTTTTTCCTCCTTTACAACTTCAATCCTTGTCTTCCTTGGTCTAGTCCGTGTGTTCCTTCCTGGCAGCCATACTTCCTATATTCTTTTACAGAGTCTGTTATTGCTTATACGGCATATGTCCTAGTCATCTTAGTTGTCTCAGTTCTATTTCTTGTATGCTACTTATGTATAGCTGTTTTCTAAATACTTCATTTAGTATCCTATCCTCTTTCTCTTAGTCTGTATTTTGCGTAGAATCTCATTTTCATTGCGTTTGCGTAAGCGTTTATAATATATATTTGTTCAGTTACTTTTGTTTTTTTTTCCTCTTTGATTGTTTCCTTCTTTTCTAGGAACATACTTTTGATAGCAGTAAAAGTTTTGCATTTTTATTTTTTTGTCTATTTCTCAGTCTATTTTCCATTTTCCTCTACAATTGCTCCTAGATATTAAATTATATCATCTTTCTGTACATTCCTTTCTTCCAGTGTCAAAGGCTTTCTCTAAGCCTATGAAGCACATATGGATTTTTTGTTCTTATTCATTGCATTCTCACCAGTTTGTTTAATTACAAATATTAAGAACTAATATTTATATGACATAAGATAGTATTTCCAATCTTGTGTCTACTGGTGAGCATGTGTGCCACGAATTCAAAGGGATAAGTATCGGAGATAGCATATCCATTAGACGTATTATATAGAATCTGTATAATACGTCTATGTGATAGATATATACATAACATATCCACTGAATGTATCGCATACAATATGAATTAGATATGTTACATAGCATATCCATTAGATGTACTTTAGATAGTATGTATCTAACAGGCAAACATTTGGGGATGTATGAGACATTCACAGAATATCTATGATATCTATGGAGGTTATGGTTAGCCATATAGTATATATCTAGTGGATGTTATGGTAGATATTTTGTGCTGTGTGAGTCCGCTTTAGTTGTTTTTTGAAAATATTTTTTTCCATTTTTCCATTATTTTATCTTCTTCTGTGACAACAGCCCATTATTTGTCTTCAATATCGTGTATTGCTTCTTTTCTTTTAGCTATTTTAATGGTTCTCCAATTTTTCCCCGGATTAATGTTTAACTGCTATTTTAACATCTTTACTTTTTTGTTTATGTTTACAATTATGCTTCATATTTTAATTATTCTGAACTACAGCGTTACTTATTGTGGAGGGGCAGATATAAGTGCATCTGCATACGTAATTTGCACCAATAATACCCAATTAGTATTTCTGGGTACTGCACAGGATGTGAATAATTTTAACTCGCAAAAAGCATCAAGACTATAATTCTTAAATAGCAGTTAAAGGAACATAAGAATATAAAAATTACATTTATTAATCTATTGATTACAAACAAACTGCCTTTCTGTTTCAACTGTGCAATTATTTTATTGACGCTGTAAACCCTGGCACAGTAAAAGTTATCTATAGGTACATAACGTAGCTGTGTCAGAATAATAAATGAAGTGCTTTATACTTTTTATTGCTTTGTAGTGAGCTAATTCCACTTTAGAATACATTGTATAAGTGTTTTATAGCCTATTGTCAGGGAGCTTGTTTTTTTTTTCTTTTCAAATGCAAGGATTTCTTATATGAATGCGCTAAATCAACAGACATTGAAAATTGTATTGAGAATACAAAAATATTCAATTAATGGAACTGGCTTATGAGAAAAATTTGCATATATCAAGTGTTGACCAAAGTATAAGGCAAATGGAATTATTACTGACCATACAAGAAGAGTTGTAGAAAAAAGTATAGGTACCCATTATGTTATATTCAGAGTTATTTTAATGTGCTTGATTTAATTCAAAATTTAAGAAAAAGACGAATTGTCCCTACATTTGAGCACAAATTTTGATAAACTTCTCATTGGTTGTTACGATCACGTGGGAGATTAGTTAATTGTGCTGAAGTGATAGCGCTGTATGGATTTAGAAAACTATATTATCGACGCGGCGTAGGATTTAACAACCCATAACAGCTCATCAAGCTGTGGATGAACGGCGTTGAGCTACACCAACAAAAACAAACTCTAAAGTTATTGGGGCATTTAAATTATCATGAATGGTAGGAACGATGTTGTTGGTCTACCAACATGCAATTACTTTAAACGTCAAAAGAAAATTAAATATTTGCAGAAGTTGACGTCCTCAATTTTATTGAACGCATGTTCATGCAGATGTGAACAAAATCACAATATAAACCTAAGCTGTAGTTTCACTGGTTTCACTTAGTGTCGGCACCTTTGATCTTTTGTCTATCAATTTAAGGAATTACGCGATGGCGCGTTGACGGCTTTGCTTGCAACTAGTAATTGCAAAGTGGGTAAGAAAATAACCTATATACTGACCTATATAACCTATATAACGGATTGACAATTAACAGAAAATCGCACATCTGTCACCAATAACGTTGCGAAGAACAGAATGACAGAATGGAACAGCTTTGTAGGTTAGGTTTTTGCTTGCAAGCAAATTTAAATAGTTTTAGTTACAATTTCACCCACCTATGCGACACTGCGAAGTTCCCTAGTGGCTACGTTTGAAACCCGTTTCCGACGATGTGAAATTATTTCTTAGATGAGTAGGCGTGCCCATGCCGTTCATATGGTTTTATGTGAAGATTATTGTTATTGTTATTATAGTTGTGATTTGTGGTATATTTCATTACGAATTATTTATGAACTTCAGTGACATTTGTTTTTATTGTATTAAAGTGATTAACGATTTATTGTGAACAAAGGTCATTGATGTAAAATTCCCAGTAAACCAAATTCAAATTTCCCTCAATTATTCTCAATAACTTCAACATCAAAGCATGAAATTACCTCCGATTTTGTATTGCATTAATAGTTATTTGAATACCTTTAAGTTAAAGTTACTGAATATAACTGTGGGAAATTTGAATTTTGTTTACTGGGTTGCGAATTCTTGACAACTTACAGAAATAATATTTGCAAACACTATGTCAAAGATCTATTAATTGCGCTGTATTGAGCTGCCCTAACACTGTGAAAGACAGGTCGTTTCGTTATACATAACTTTCTTTAGATACCCTAATAGCCAAATTTAATTTCCGCCACTATTTTTAGTGAATTCCATCTAAAGGCATTAAAATAACTATTAATGTAGTACAAAATGGTAGGGTAATTTTAGGTTTCAAGGTTCAAGTTACTAACAATAATTGCGGGCAATTTAAATTTAGCTATATGGGTACTATAGCTTTTATAAATAAAGTATATTTATTTATTATTTCAGTGTTGCATTTATATCCAGATTTTATCATATGTGTGACGCAGTTCACCGTTTTCCCGCACGATTGCAAACCGTAGCCGCCCTTCGGGCTTGGCGTGGCGTAATCTTCCACCCCTCCGTGGGGTTATAGATCGGAGCCGTCCCTCGGGCGTGGCGCAGCGTAATCTTTTCGTATTTCATTCAATTATAGTTCGTACCCACCCTCCGGAGGTGGCGCGACATAACCTTCATAATTTCCGTCATAAGATCCATGAACCTACGTTTCGAATCCGTGGAGTTATTTCGATACATATATTTTGATACGCCATTGTTAAACTAGTACTTTCAACAGCTCCATTTATATTTTATAAACCCAACAGATTCAGCGTTTAGTAATTCTCGTATCGAACGTTAAACTCTTAACGCAAACTCCTGTATATACTATTTTACGTGTTGTTATTTTCTACTAGATAAACTAGATAATTAAATATTGCTATTATATTTCTATCAAACAAATTTACATACCTGTATATATTCTTGTATGTATGCATATCCATTTTTCGTCTTGCTGTTGTTTTGAGGAATAAAAGTGCATTTTTTTTTAAATAAAAAAGACGCTGTACTATGTATATTATTATATATTTTACTTATTGTAAAATAAAATGAACAAAATTTAAATAAGCATAAAACGTTAATAAAAACACCAATGAAACCAATACACATCAGAATAGAGATTAGAATTAATACGATAATATTTTTAGTTACTTAATTAAGTGCAGTTGAAGTGAGTAAAGCTACACCGCGCTCGTAGAAACTATGGGCATCCTGTCCAGGTGCAATATTCAAATCGATCGTAAACAACAATTCAGTTCTGGTGGAATTCAAATAAACCGGCAACGACAGCCTTCCATTCATAATCCTACTTTCACCAGTAACTCGAATCCACCGCAATAGAACTATCGGTAGATCCACCATTATACTCGACGTTAGAAGAAGTTGGTTACTCTTGCTCTGAGCTCCTTGCAGCTTTATCCCTAAAAATCGTCAATCAATCAGCATTTAAATTATGAATTAACAACAGGCATGAATGTAGATTACCGATTAGGGCGAAGCAATCCCCTGGAACCGAGCTCTTATCGTTGGAATCTGTAATCGTCACGTCCAATTGCAATTCTTCTAATGGCCAACTGTTAGCCTGGGCGATGCATTGCCTTGTCGCCGTAATATAGGCTTCTGGATTGAATAAGCCTCCTAACCAAACGTGGAAACTTTGCAATTCCTTAGCACCGCACGTTGATACTAATTGAGACACCTGCTGCAATTGTTTTACTCTGTTGCTGAAGTCGGTAATCCATTGGATCACGGTGCAACCGCGTGGTACTGTGTATCTTCTCCAATTTCCTGGAATTATCCCTCTGACCAATTCTCCAAGCATAGTTCTGTGGTAATTCGTTTGTTTCTTCTCTCCCTGCACAAAATGAAATTAATCAATTGAAATTAAAAAAAAATCGATAAGAAATTACCTGGCAGATTAATATAACATCGTTAAGATCATGGTTGACGTCCAACAATAACTTAGACCCGCAATTAACTTCCCTTTCAAAGTATCTGTATAATGGATCCTTGATATTTTCCACCGTACGTTTTAGCGTCTGCAATGATTTTGGTAGTAATTGCAGCCATGTCAACGCAGAATTATGTAAGGTCTTCATCCAAGATGGTCTGCCATCGATTTGAGCCGGATCAGTTGGTGACGCATCGTCACCAGTGTAAGCTAATTCATCATCGTCCTCCAGTTGTTGCATCTTCAACAATTTACTTACCAAATCTGTACCTTGCGTTGTTAAAAGCACCTATAAAAATGTTATTTGACCTCATTGATTTATTTTCAATTTGACTTTCCGTTTAACAAGATATTACAAACCAATATTGATCTCACCAAACTAACAATTCTAAAACAAAATTACCTTTTCTGCATTATTCGGAAGCCCCAACCAGGAAGGCGACTGCCTATCAGCTAAAGCCTCGATCCATTTCAAGAAATGATCTCTTCTAGTACCGTCCGGCATAATGATATGACCGATGCTACCTTCGACATTTGCAACTAGAGGGAAATCACTTTCGAAACTCCTGGGTGTAAATAGCTTCATCAAGAATGACTGCAGTAATCTCTGATCGAAGTCATTGTCGATTTTACCGCCATAAATAGATTGCGATAGAAGTGTGACAAGGGCATCCCATGGTACTTTTTCTGGGGGCAAATTTGTTCTTCCCTAAAAACCAAAAATGCTGCGGTTGAGGTATATTTTAAACATTATAAATTAATACCATTGCGGTAGCCTCGATCCAAGTATCCAGCGTATCGCAAGCAACTCTGAGATCAGATTCGTTGAATTCGTAATGCTTAGCCCAACCTAAAGGCGAGTATCGCAGACGTTCTTGCACGATGGCGTGGAACCAAGCGAGTAAGAAGTAGAGTCTAGCTCTTTCATTAGGAGCTTTCATCATCCTACTGGCAGGTACCTAGAATTGGATATTGTTGAGATAATGAAGGCTATTTTCCATGTGGGAATTAGTATTACAGTGCTGAATGTTCTTAATAAGTTAGCTCTAATGCCTGGTGGTGGTTCAAACACGAATATTCTGCCGGCTCGCAAGAGATTGACGGGCAATTTCGGGTTTATCTCCATAGTGAGGAAGAGACGGAAATTCGAATGCGGTTGCAATGAGTGCAATTTCTTTTCTAATTGTACCAACCATTGTGGTGCTAGATGCACGTTCTTCAATAATACCCACCTGTAAGAAAATAAATAAAATGATACTAGTACTCGTAATTGTGTTATTTAGCTTAGTAAAGTGTACTAAAGATAGTAATGGACCCAATACACTTCTTTGGGAACTCCAATATAGGATATCACGGACACAAAAAAAAAAACATGGTTGATATTTGAAATAACAATTTGTTGATCGTTATTTGGATAATATCTGACGCCATATATCGAAAATATTTCATCAAGAATGTTTAAAATCACGTATTTTTGATTTGACGGAAAAATCATTACTTTGAGCTATAAAAGAATTGCAAATCCACATTCGCCATAAATATGTTGTAATATAATCAATGAAATAAATATGTATCTGAAATAAATACGCATATAAAATATAGTTTGTAAATATGATTGGGCAGAGACAGTCAAAAGCGGTGTATACTTCGCACTACAACTGACAGTCACCGGACAGTTTACGCTCTGGTTTACGTATGTGTGAGAGGATTTCTTTTTTTTTTACATTTCACCATCGTTTGTGATGATAACAGACGCTGAAATTAAAGTGGAGTTTCAAACTGCGAACTCGCAGCTGCAGTAATAGCATTTCCTACTTCCTGTAATGTGATTCAAACAGCAAAGAAATGAGAAAAGTTACTTGTTTTTAGGAAGTTCAGGAATTTACAAAGAAGGCGCCACTGCAGTCACTGTTCTGACGCTCACTGAGCATAACTTATATTAGTTAATCTCAATTATAGTCTATAAAAAAAAAAACTATGTACCAATGAGTGAGAATGTATATAGGGCTGATACTAAAGATTAAGAAAAATGAGATGCAATAAAACTTACGATGCCTTCAGTAAGTTAAATACGAAACATAACCTTAAAAAGAGTGATTAAACTAGCGAAGAGATAAGACAAAAAGGGTTCTTTGTTTTTATCCGCATGCACGACTTCGGCGTCTTGTCTGCAATATCAATGTACATATAGGGCGCCACTGTAGTCATTGATCTAACATTAATTTTGGAGTAATTCTAACGCGTTTTTAATTTGCTTTATTGTTATTTAGTTCGTTTCTTACTGTTTTATTTTCCAATAATAACAAAATTAATATTTTTGTCACAATTCAAATTCCAAAAAAGATGTACACTCAACTTAAAAAATGAGGACATAGGGAAAATAAACCAAAAGAAAAGGTACGTCTTCTTTAAGCATATGTGCAAATTCTAAAAATATTTTTAAATTTTCATCCTTTGACGGAAAACTACAAAAGTGAAATTCTGGGAATTTAAATCTGTAGCCGAAGAGGTTTTGGCATCTTTGCCGCACACCGCACAAGGTGTATTTTTTTCGGATGAAAAAAAAAATGAACAAGAAAAAATCTAATACACGAAACTGTTTTTCTACATCTATTATTACAAAAAAAAATGTAGTTACAATTTATTATTTTATCTTTTAGAGATTTTTTCGATAGAAAGCTTGCCCGTTTAATTGAATGAGAAATAAGTGATTAAACAGATCGATTTGCAATATTCTCACTTTTGACAGTTTACATATATCGTAAATAACTAAATTAGTAAACTAGCATGGATATTTGAAAAAGCAAACAAGAAATGTAAGGTTTTCATTCCTTGATATAGCGACAAGTTATTACCTACACCCAAATATAATCAAATAATAATCATGATGTGGGTATAACTACCCACAAAAATAAATCATTGTTTCCATAAATACTAATATAACGATTACAATTAAACTATAGTAAACTAAAGTCATTGATAACTAAAATATTAAAAAAAAAAAATACGAACAGTTTTGTATAAACTCTCGATGTAAAACAAGGGAATTAAATTTATTTATTTTTTTTTTCAGATTAATCCTTTGGCGGAAACTACAGAAGTCAAATTTTGCGAATCTCTGCGCTAGCCAAAAAAGTTGCGGTATCTTTGTCGCTTACCGTGAAACGTGTATTTTTCTGGACGATACTCCGCTACTTTACTTACCTAGATCATTATTTTTTGGGTTAATTGTGCATTCATACGTTTAATGCAAGCAGATGACGCCAAACGATAAATAGCCGCCATTTTGAATTCAAATTTCTTTCTTTCTAACACACAGTGGCGACTCGTGACTTATGAAAGAGGTTGGGCACAATATAAGAACTACTATAACCACACAACACGTATTTAATCCGTGTTATACACTTAAAATTTTTAATTGGCCAATAAATTGCGCAATAAACAGCTAAGTTTTAGCCAAAATTTTGTGTTAATTTTAACAATTAACGTGAGAACTAAAAAAAAAAACTACTTACTTTCCAGTCTTGCAAGCCATATTAATAGCCCTATCAGCTTGATTAAATCCTTCGGCTGAACCGATAGCAATGCTCGAAATCTGCTTATTCAATTCGACAGCCAAATCGTCCACCCTGCCTGAAGCGTCAAAACCAGGTACAGAGCACAATAAAGCGGGTATGCCAGCTTGCAACTCCTTCTCAACGACTGTAGCGAAGTCCAACTCTTTCTCGGCGCTAGGCATGAACCCTTCTCTCAACACCGTTGCGACGAACAACTGAGCGGCGGCAATAACGCGATCCGGTCTGAAGGCCTGTATTAGGAGGAGTTGGTACATCGAAGTGCCTATCGGGCTTAAAGGTTTTTCTTCGGTCCATAACCTAGGAACGTTTTGCTCTGGTGTTCCTTGCTGTAACCACGCCCCAAATTCCGGCATTTCCTTAATTTTCTCTGGTAATTTTCTGAATGCCGGTAGCCTAATAAAAAATAAACAGAAATTTAATTAAATTAATTTGAGTGTATTATTAAAATGTCATATGTACCTATTCGACAATCTTGTTAAAGCCTCCTGTTGTTCACTCGATAATCCTTCGCTATAGATTATGTTTGAAGAATTGAAGACTCCCTCCTTCCCACGTAAAAAGAAGTTGAATTCTTGGTCCAAGTTTGGTTCGCGGGCATTCCTTTAAGGTGAATTCTACATAGTAAAAGGGCGAACGTTAATCTATCAGTATGCAACATTCCTCGAGCAACTCTTTCGTAAACTACTGCGAATAAATCAGTTGTAATGACAGTCAAGCGTGCTTGATAGTCAGTTATAGAATCTAATCGGGAATTATTAAGCAGAACCGAGCTGAACATGTCCAAGAACATGCGTAGAGAATATTGGTAGAGGAAGTGGACTTGATTCAGACTATCCATAGTGAAGTAGGTATTACTACAAGCCTGAAAAAACAATTTATTTAAAATTTGCAATTAAAAGTAGCATGTACATGAGAAATTACCTGTGATAACGGTAGATATTGTTGCGAAACTGTTTCAATCTCAGAGATAACCTTATCAGTTTCCTCAACCTTTTGCCCAATTTCAGCGGCCTCTTGCTTAAGCGTCTCCAAAGTGGTGATTACACTATCGTCGTCTAATATCTTCCCTTTAGCATCATTCAACGCTTGCAACAGAGATTTTTCAAGTGGCGCAATCTCAAATGGAACTCGCCTTGCAACTTCAACAAATCGGATCGTTTCTCGTCGATGTCGGGTCTTTCGGCTTTCAGTACTTGGTTCAAGCACTGACTCTGCAACGAGCTCCTGGTGACGGTGAAATTAACGAAGGTAACTCTCGAACAGATGTCAGGTGGAAATTCGACAGTTGGATCTCTCGTCGATAAGAATATGACAAAGGATGGAGACAAATCGATATCCTGATCACCCAAAGTAATGAGGACGCGTCCTCCTGTCCTGCGCAGTTCACGATTTAACACTGGATTCAGTATGGGATCGTAGTTTTCGACATCTTGAACTAGGAGGGGATTGCCGAAACGCAATGCAGATTCTAGGTTCTTTCGGAAAGAGTCGTCCAAGAAGCTGGTCTTTGTGATTTTACGATCTTTGTATTCGTTTAGGATGAATTCCGTCGCTTGTCCAGAAGGATCGATAATCAAAGGATAGCGGTTGAATCTCTGATTTAATTGTAAAGAACAAATTTCAATTAACAATGATTACACATACACACAATTGAAGAGCAAAAGTAACAAAGATGGAAAGCGCCAAAATTTTAAATTTTTGAGTTATTGCTGTATGACGTGCCACGCTCCGTATAGTAGCATGTCCTAAATAGGAAAACTAAAGTTGCCAGATAACGTAAATAAATATTAAATGGAGCCATCGATAAGTACAAAGCATAGTTCGTTACAACGGTGTTAAGTGCTAGTCTGACAAAACTATGTATGACATAAGAACAGCTAAACTGTTTAACGAAACGAACCTGTGTATATAAATAAACTAGTGAATATAAATAGTAGTATTTAAGTGAATTAGTTTATTAGTGTTTTTGCATAGATTTTTAAGTGTTGAAATAAATATTTTTCAATAAATATATCGCCTATGTGAATAATTTAAACCCCGAAAACATTACAATACTTAAGCAATCCACTACACCAAGAATTTTCCAAAAACATTGTTGAATAAAGTGTTAGAAAATCGTTGCAGAACGTACCAATCAGATAGAATAGTATTGTAGGCACTTATTCTATTTTTGTTTAGGAAACCTGTAACTTGTAACGATCATGTATATAAAGTTTTTTTTTCCAATTAATATAAATAAATAGTTTTTTTTTTCTACATATACACTTTTCATCTTTGTAATTTTTATTCTTCAATTGCCGATTCCAGAAACTATACTAACCTTAATCATTATAGCATTCTCAGTGCATAAATCATCTGATGGTAAAGCATTAGCCTGCCAACGTAACCTTTCGTCTGGATTCGACAAATACTCGGTCCTTGCAATGTCAGGACGATATTGAATGCCAGCTTGTGATAGATGTTGACTCCACGTCGTGAATAAATTCTGACGATACTATAATGCGAAAATTGAATCAATATCCTATTAAACCACAACCTTATTCTTACATGTTGATCGAAGTATCCACCATAGGCTATAAAAGCAGACGACAAAAGAACATCACCTATGATAGTCGACATCTGCGACCTAAACGTTTCACTAGTAGCTTCCCAACGAGTTCTTTCAATCACCAAAGATTTAATCAAAGCGATAGATCGATCGACTTTGGCTTGCACGTTCTCTAAATCCGTTTTTATCGCTTGCGCCTGTGCAATTAATTGGGCATATTCTTCCTTATACGCAGAAATACTCTGTTCCAATTGGCTAATGAGTGCTTTGACTTCGTCGCCTCGTCTCTTGTTAGTGTCCGCTTGCTTCTCGAGAGAATTCAGTTCTTCCCGCAATGGCTCTACCTTCTTAAGCATGTCTGCGTACTGTATCTGAGCTGTTGCCCACTTTACTAGAGGACCACAAGCGTTACTGGCGTGATTTACTTTCTCGAAGTTGTAATCCGGGTTGCTAAGGTACTTAGATTTCATCCTTTCCCGCACTTCGTCGCTATAGAAATAAATAGTGTATGCTGAAAGTTTTCTACGTGGCATACGGAATACTATGCAAAAGACGAATTTTATTGAGCCTGTTCGGTTACGCTTGGTTGCTAGTGACAGTAGGTATCTGGTGGTTGGTTTGTTCTGATTTATAAATAAATAAACGTTTGGTTTTCAAATTCACGCAACGAAAATCTTTTTGTTTCTAATAAGTCACGCCCTTATTTTTAAATATACTATGCGAACACCCGCGAGTAGATGATATTCTAAATTAAATGGCAAAAGAACGGCGGGATGACTTATGTTTGTTATATGTAATACGAAAAGAGTATACGCGATAGGCAACAGAGCATTCTTATTGCTGTTTGCTCGTCTCTGACATATTTCTTAATAAACCCCGTTATGGGCGAGTAATAGTAACGGTTAATTCAAAAAGGGATTATTTTACATAGGTCAGAGCAGATACTATTTATCGTGAACTAATTTTACAGTGATAATGCCAAAGAAACAACTAGAGATTTATTTTCAGCTAGTTTTCTTTAATAAATAGTAAAAACAAAATTGTTCCAAATGAGAAAGTGATTTAGAAAATCCAATAGGCGTGCGTCTTGGTAAAATTAAAGCCTACTTACATCTCAAATTGCTCGCATATTTCACATCGGTGCAACAACGATTCAAAAGATTTTACATAATAATATTGAACTGTATAAAAAAAAAAAAAAACTGGAACGGCTACAAAATAATACTATTTGAATGAGGCTGGTTTGAAGTTAGGCAACCATCAGAAATAAACATAAACTTCCATGTAAAAAACAGTGACAGGTGTCTCACAATCTCTGAAACCATTTCGTACATAATTTCCACTGCCTAAAATGTGACAGATGGTGGCAGATGTCTATATTTTTTAATAATTTAATTTTCTGTTGAATTTTTCATGCTCTGTTTCACTTTACCTAACTGCTTGTTTCTAATTTTTGCAATAAACATCATCAAACACATCATGAACAAAATACGTTATTGGATTTTTTAGGATTAATGAAGTAAATTAAAAAATGGCTCATTCGAGCTAATTACTTTTTTAATTTTTGTAAATTCTGATTTTGTTTCCAGTAACGTTCCGACTGCCAACAGTATTTTTCAAGCTATCAAAAAATCATTGCAATGACCACTTTGTTTTTTTTTTTAAACAACACCAGTTGTCAGCCTGATTATAAAATAAAACACTAAATTTGTTAAAAAAAAATGTAGTGAAAAATTGTAAAAAGATGTTAAAATTTGAAATTTATTTGAAAAGGCTGGACAACAAAACGGTAATGGTGAATTAGCTGTTCTTCAATTCCCCTCATTGATTGTTCATGAACGAAGAAATTAATGCAGCTGGAGAGGCATAGGCAATGGTTAATTTTTTTTCATAATGGAAATCGTCATAATCAAAAACTTCCAGAACCTAGTCCTAAGATGGTGCTTGCAATTGTAGCATTGGTGAAATGCCATGTAGCTATTATGTCACAAATTAAACAGCCGTTCCAACTTGGCCACTTATATATCTGCAACTTTACCTCAAGCCTAGGGGGTGTTCTAAGATTTTTCGTCAAATTTCACATATCTTTGCCCCACTTTAGTTGACAATCTTGGAAATCTCATTATTTGATGAACCCTAATTCAATACTAGGGAGTACTCGTAATGTATCGATATTTTTTCATTCGATACTACATTTTGTTGTATCGTAATAATAAAATCGATGCCAAGTAAAATATCGACTGATAGACACTGATATCGAAAAAGGATTAAGTAATATGTGGACAGATGCCGTGCCCAAAACGATAACACCCTTATTTATATCGTAATTCTGATTAAACTGCTTGGAAGTACCTTTGGGTGTCTCTTAGATGACGCATCACGTAAATGGGATTTTACGTTGACGCCATGCGCCATCTAGATACACCAAATGGTACTTCTAAACGATAGAAAAGAAATATAACTCATAACGTGAAATTCTTGACTATGAATTACACCAGCTCATATTATAAAGAAATATACCTAAAAACAAGAATGACACGTATCTATTAAAAGAATTGACTACTAGCTGGTTATGTTAAACTTCATAAATCAACATTTCTGTAGGTTATTTATTTATTTTTTATAATATCTGGATATAAAGCCTTTAGGAAATTTACAATTACAAATCTATACTGAACAATTGAAAGTAAAATTTTAAAATATTTGCTGAATAATTATGCAATAATTTGGAATTTCATAAAAATTAACCTATTTTTTGATCTATTTCAATGACGGTATCGAATTGATTAAAGCGAGTACTCGTAAGTATCGATACTTCTAATTGGCCACGATGAGTACTCGGTATCGTAGATGAATTGATATCGATAGAATCTTCGCTAATTGTTCCAGTTGCAGGGGCTACAACACAATTCCTTACAAACCATGTGAATTTTTTGAAAGACACTTTTAAATATTTGCTCAAAGTTGATACTTTAATAATGCCTGTACGGCTAGCTACACTGGTATTTTTTCAAATTAATTTTCTGTAAGAATGTTTTTCGATTAATGATTTTGAAGTCTATAATGATATTTCTTACTAATCTCTGATAGAAATTATTCTAGCAACCTTAATTTGGGTAATTTTTAAGTAAGTAACGTTTATTAATCCATAATAATAATAACCGTATAAGTCAAAAGAAGAAAAGAAAAAGTAATTTACAAAGAATTGAGAAACTAAAAGTATACATAAGAAAATAAATCAAAAACAAATTATTCGAAGAGCATTAACAAAAAGTAATTCTTAATTTAGTAATAACTAAAAATAAAACATGATCTTAATTAATAACAAAAAATTAATTAAAAAGCACTTTTGTTCTAAAAAGTAATAATAAATTTTGAAGATGCATCCTGCGTTATCCAACGTTACTTACTTACTTAATTTTTATAAAATTATAATATAAAATAGCCATGGTAATCAGTTTAATACATGTAAGCAACCTACTATACAAAGTCTGCCCACTTAAAATTTCCTGAATTAGTTTAAGAAAAAAAAAAAGTATAACCACTTGTACCTTCTGTCGCAGCAAGTTTATGCTAATCCTAATACCATTGGAGTTTCTGTTGCCGGAACCACTAAGCAAGTTTGCACTATTGGCACCGAACCACAATAAAATTCGCTTAAAGTGTCAGACAACATGCCATATTTAAAGCCAGAAACGCATGTTCAGTACGTTTTCCGACACCTTGCATGTTTGCAATCGTCACAATCACAGAATTCATGCTCTCAATACTAAATAGCAATTACCACAATTCAGGAGAGAGAAAAACAAAGCGTCATGCATACCTAATGTCTTCAGTATTGAAATTGGAGACAACTGTATTGATGAAGTTATCACGCATGACGACCGCTCGTATAGACTTCCAGTCACTTGCGTTCTCCCCGAGGAGCAAGCAAATGGATTCTAACGCCAATTTTACCAGGGCGGAGGATTAGCCATGGTACGAATTTCGACCAGCTGTTGCTTTTTGATCGATTTTACGGCTGTGTGCAAAGTAAAAGTAACGGTAATATATACAGGGAGCATAAATAATAAAATAATATGATAAAAACAATTTGGCGGGGTAACGAAAAAATGTAAGCATTAATAATTCAAGTCAATTAAGGGGTAAAACCTTAATCAACCGTTCAAATACTATAAATACAATAACATACAGATAGGTATATAACAAAGCTAATTCTCGGAAATACACAATAGTATATACACATTCCAGTACTTTTAAGTAGGCGGCATAAAGCCTTACGTTAGATTATCGCTCCTGAAGTTGACGATTGTCGCTATAAAATTCTCGCGCATTATAACAGAGCGAATTGAGCGCCACTCGTTGGCGTTCTCGTGAAGTAATAAACATACGGACTCCAGCGCCATCTTTACACTATGCGGTGGATTTCCCATCGAACGTACTTCGACTAGATGCTGTTTCTTAATCGCTTTTACGGCTAGATTAATGATAAATACAAAAATTTTCAATAATTCGTGGCACAAAGCAATCAACAAAGATGGTAGTCGTAAATAATTAATAACGAAATTCTCTACATGAAAAGAAAAATGTTGTCAGTTGTTAGGTATCAAAGGTGTGCCGGTAATTTGTTCTATCGAACAAAAAAGATTCTGTAAAAAGTAATTTGTGTATCTTCGGAAATATTATTTTGCTTATAAATTCGAATCTGATGATGTAAATTATATTTACGAAACCGGTCGCAAGTATTTCAATACAAGAATTTGTGAAGTGATGAACTTGTTTTGTTTTTATTATGCTATGCTGATAATGACGATGAAAAAATGAAGATTTATTAATTTGGTATTTTATTATAGATTTAAAGAACACACATTAAATACAGAACATACATTTGATTTAATAATGTGAGGATACTCAATAAGAGATAAAGCAAGATTTGTATTAGACATAAGGTCAACGTCAAACAAACAACTCGTTGATATTATGTCTCACTTTAATTGATTGTTTTGTTAGTCTCTTTTGTTTACCGTGTTTTACTTGAATGTCTATATTTGGCATTTTAATTTTAAATTTCGGTTTCGACGTTTTTAAGACCTGAAGATGGTGTGCCAAACTCGAAACATGTAGTTTTAAAATGTATTAAAAACTTTTTGGTGAATGTAAGGACGCTTTCCTTCATGAACACTTTCAAAAAAAAAAAAAAGTGTATCCTATTTCCTTTGTAATATTTTTTCTGGTGTAATTTTATCTTAAGGGGTCGATGCTTATTGTTATTTACTAGGAAAAATTGTATTCTTTATGTTCCTTTTTCTCAGCTGTTAATTAACTTTTCTTTTTACTTTTTTTTAATATGTACATAAGCGCATCAAGTTTAATTAAGACTGACAACTTTTAAAAATTTGCAGGCTCAAAAAAAAAATCGAATTTGTAAACAAAAAAATCCGTTTTTCAATTTTTTGTAACTTCTCTTCTTCAAGGATTTTTTTTAAACCCTCAGCTATAAAATTATCTTGATATCAAATAACAACTACGAAAAATTTGAATTGATTTGGTCAAACGATTTCCTAAAAAAAAGTAATATGAGGAATACAATTTTTCTTAGTAAATAACAATGAGCATCCGATACCCCTTAAGTGATTTATACCTTGTCTCAAAATTAAGAGAAATGATTTAAATCGGTCGATCCAAAAGTCTTTTGATTGGCTTTCACATAACTTTGTTTACACATAAAAAGAAGATATTCCAGAAATCGTCATTATGTGTTTATTGTTAATGTATAATTATTTAACTGTCAGCGCGACAGTATTTTAAAAATGTTATTCTTCATATAATTTATTGCTTATTTTGGTCGTTCATACGTAAAAATAGAAGTTAGTGTTAGAGCTAATGGGCTGTAATGAAGTGAAGAAAACAGGCAAGCGCTTTTTGAACATTTTTCTCATTAAGAAAACGTTATTGTTTGGGCGATTTATCCCTAGACGAGAAAAACAATATTTTGAACACATTTAACACGTTTTGGAATCACCTGATAAGGGCATTACAGCAAATATAAATATTTTAATCTTACAGGATATTTCATAAGATTACATAGGCGTTTTATATGTGCATTGGTTATAAATTTAAATTTGCCGCTATATCCTATCCTTTGTTTCGAAGTCTCTCACGTTAATAACATTTGCAATGTAAACCGGTTTACTTCCGCTACTGCTCCTAATTTTGAGACAGGGTATAGATAAAACAAGAATCGACATTTATCATTTTTACGGGGTATACGTGCACCACTTTGGCATTCTGACAGCACTGTCAATTTATAATAAGAGCCTACCGCGTCTTTAATTAGCTTATTTTGTTTCTTGCTGTGTTGTTACCTAATAATAACAGCAATAATATCTTTGTTACCAATCAAATTCCGCTCCTTGCGGCCATTTTGAATCGAGATTGTACTTTCCTTTCACACGTTCTTTATGATTGGTGTAAATGAAAGAAAATAGTTCAGATATCTAGTGTTAAAATAATGCACTACCGCTAAAAATATTTTTTTTTTATATGAAACATAAAAGGTGCCGACAGCAAGTAACGCTTTCTGTCTTTTATCTGTTCACTAAGTAAACCACGCACTTTTTGAGAAATTTGTTACTTTAATAAGCGAAATAAGAGAACATCAAAATCTCATATGAATTTCAATAATGCGTTAGTGCCTTTTTGCTAATTCCTCGACCGGCGCAGTTGCGTTCAATCCCAACTGAACTTTCTTCGTGAAAAATTAATTCGTGAGAGTTTGACCCGGCTAGCGACAATACTAGTATCATATATACTTATAAAGTTGGCAACGTGTTATTTATGCAACCGAAATTACAGGTCATTTAAGTTAGATTATCTATAATTGAAAAATAATTCTCAGAAATGTATTGTGGAATGCGAGAAATTTATCTAAAGAATAGTATTTGTGTGGAATCTGTAAAATTTACCTTTGAAATTGTATTAGTCATTACAAGACAAGACATAGTTTGAATAATGATTGTATTATGTTTTAAAATAGTTTTACGTGAAAAATTACCATTTTGAGCGTCAATAACAGCAGGTTCTACTTGCGCCAAGTCCGCCATGACTTCAGTCCTCTTCTGTTCGATATGCACCGTCTGTTCCGCCAATTGTTGCTGAATCTCCTGACTTTGAACTTTTTTCTTCTCCGCTTCCTGTTGATCCTTCACCATCTGTTTCAGTTTCGCGTTGGCGGCTTCGTTCTTAGCTTGCAACTCCTGCGATTTCACGGCCAGACTCTTCTGCATCTCTTCGACCTGTTCGACCGTTTCCGCGATCTTGCTCAAGCCGACGTTCAAGTGCAATTGCTGCTCCTCCAAGTCGGATCGTTTCTCGTTGTATAACTTGACGAAGTGGTGGATGAAGTCCAGGTAATGTCTCGGAGTGATCGCCATGGTTCGACTGCCTCTCTTCACTAGTCGGGCGTTGGCTTTGTGTAAAGTTTGATGCACGTACACGCAGGCGTTGATAACGGCTTCTCGATAAGTTGGAGTTACCGATATGGAGGAGCATACTGCCGGGAAAAAGTCTGGAGTCTTCCAGTTTGGCCTGTCCAAGTCTAATCTGTTGGTAAATTCTTTTCCGACCTGTAAAAATAATAATTAACCTATTATTAAAACTTGATTATAAATATCGACCTGGAAAAGAGCTGTATCTGACCAATCACCAAACCAATTTAGTACACATCTGTTAAAGAGAGCTGGTGACGTGGCTGCGCGATCTTTAAGCCCGTCTGTTGATGGATTCATGGTAAACACAACGTGTAAATTACGCATTACTTGTCCAGTGAACCATTTGTACAGTTCATCATTTGAATCCAGCATTAATCCTACAGAGACAAACACTTTAGTAATAAGAAATAAAATGGATATCGTGAAATGGTGATTCACCTTCTCGTTGTGCCCCTTCTTTGCATTGCGTCATTAAAGTAGTGTACTCATCACCTTCAAACAAACCTGGCACTTCTCCGTTAGCCAATAAAGTGTTCATTCTCTCCAGGAAACTCGAATCAAGCATATTGGATTCGTCGAGAATAAAAGCGATCTTCTCATCTTTACATCCGCTGCGTCTCAGTACGGACCTCAAATCCTCATCGAAATCATCCGCCGTGTACTTATTATGGACTTTAATCTGGAATATCGACAATCCGTTCATCCAAGCCACGAATCTCGAAAGCGTGGTTTTCCCAGCGCCCGATACGCCGATTAGGAGCAAATGCCCCTGAGGCTGTCTGAATATTCTGTCGATTCTCAAAACGTGATCAAGAACTTCGTCGAAAAGCACTAGAGGTACATCTAATTCCTCTTCGTAGAAGACCTTCAATCTAGCCTTGACGTATTCTCGCAGTTGTTCCCTATCGACTGGAACGTAATCTTTGGACAGCCAGTTGCTGTATAAAATCGGTCTGGCGAGTGCCTTTTCGCAGTTGGCGGATGGGAAGTGTTTCAAAGCCACGGTGTCGATGTTCTCGTTAGTCCATCGGCGTTCGACATCTTCGACTAGACGATCTTGGAATAAGCGCAACGCCTCGTGGGCCCACAAACGTACCAACCCTTCCACAGATAAATTATCTAACGGCCTGAAAAATTATTATTTAGTTTAAATATTAAAAATAGAGATAAGTTTTTAGTTGTAATATCATTTTCATTTCTCCCCTTTCATTAATAAAATATTTGTTTTCTATAATTTACTATGTTGTCATCCCTTTGTATGGACGTAATTGTTAAGATTTTATATAATAAAAATTTCTGTCACAATAAAAGAATAGGGTCAAGAACCATTTTTTTTTTATTTCTTTATTCGAAAGAAAGGTTTCAAATTGCTACGAATTTACATGTTTTCTTGATTATCAAATTTAATAATAATAAAAAAATCACAACTGTACCCAATAAAACATTAGAAATTCTGCTTTGGCCAATAAAAAACAGTAGAGGTATTGTATTCGCTGATTGCACAATGTGTCTCCCTCACATTAGGTGTATTCGTTTTACGTATTCAGTTAGGTTTGTTTAAGTTTCTAATAAAAACTGATCGGTTGCGTTTTTTTAATGAAGTGACCATATCTAACTAACCAAATTCACGTCTCCATACCCGTCTAGTAACCACCCGAAAATCTCAATCAGTTCAAATGAACTAAGTAGAAAACTTGGGTTAGTTTGTGTCAATTGGTCAGCCGTTAGTTCTTTTTTTTTATATTGCTGGTTCGGTCACTTCAATTTTTTCGTTCACTTTAACTTAAACGAATACAGCTATCATATTAATGTGTCAAATTTTCAATTATGAAGTGCTGGAATTACATTTATAGTATGTGTTGTTTTTACAAAAACATCATCCGGAAAAACTAGATTCTGTAATCATAATGCCATCAATATGTGGTAAATTTTGGTCGATAGCCATTTCAAATTCAGGGTAAGTTGCCTGTGTAAAATGAATTATTTGAATAAATCTTATTATAACAACAATAGACTTATAAAATTACCTCAGCATTTTTGCAGCTTATTTAATATTTAATAGTTGCACAATGTATCATAATATATCACAATTTATGTCAAATATAAGCTCAAAATAAATAAATACATATAATAAATAATAATACTAAATGTCATTAAACACTAATATGAACCATTAACTCTTATCTGACATATCTAACACTGGCACTGGGCGTACGTCCAAATGGTCAGTTTTTTATTGGCCACAACAGCTCTGGCCCATAATTTGAAATTTATCATTTTTTTGAATTAATTTTATTCCAAATAAGAATATCAATTTTTGTATAATTTATTGAAGGACCGACCTATTGCTTTTCTTTTTTTTTTATTTTCCAATTCAAAACTTATTTTTCTTGATTATTTAGGGTTACAGGTTTTAAAGTGTTAACATGGAAAATATATGCTTTTTGAACACATTTTTGATTCCTTTCTTAAAAGTGAAACATATTTAACTTAATTATAATTTGAGAGAGGTGCAAGATCTATTTCATTTTTATTGTCTGAGCTTTCGGAAATTAATACTTTTTGCTTCCTCGAGACATTCATTTGTAAATTGAGAGAAACAGTTAGAAAACGTACATTAAAAAGCAGTTTATCTACTTAAATAACGTTGAATTATAAGCTATAAATATCGACAATCTTATTAAAACATTTAAAATATGAACGGTTAGGACAACACGTGGTCACGTGCCAAGCAACAACACTTGCTCGAGACAATAAATATCTTTTGTGTAACTGACTGCTCACCCATTAACCCACACTTTAGATTATAATTTTTTTTGTTATTTAAGTAATACTATTTACCTTTGGTATTGCAACAAAATGATTAAATTAAAATGGGACATATTTCTACCATAAGACACATGTCAGCTTATTTCCGATTCATTTCATATTTTTCGTTTGAATTATTTTACAAATTTGCATATACATATAATTGTATACAACGATATAACCTTTCAATTTTTAGCTATCAAACGCATTAAGTAAAGGTATAAACAATCTTGACTTTGCTTTTTTTTATTTTCGTTTCTTTTTCCGATTTCTATTTGAATTCTCTAATATTAAATTATTATATAAACGAAACAATAAAACGAAACTTATAAAGTCAAACACTGTGCATCAACAAACAATGACACACTTATCACCAGAGAGAAGCCAGTTTTAGTATAATGGATAAAAAAATGCACTTGTTCATGCCCATTTCATAGACGCTCCATTCTGGAAGCTGCGCGTATTACTATTTCTATAATAGTATATAAATGACTATATAATAGTTCATAGTCGCCTTGTCAAAGGCTATTGACTGATTACCAAGGAACAGGTAAATAAGAACGAACAGCTAGCAAATTTTAACTGCGCGGAATCGCCACCTTTAATGGGTTCATTCTAGCCAATATAAAGCCAAGCTTGGCCAGTGACTATAGAAGTAGACTTACTAAGTTTACTGGCATGTCTCTGTGTCTCTCACCTGGTGTCATATGTCAATTTGCTAATGTCTGGTAATTAGTTCAGATTTTTTGCGTTTTAAAATGAATTTATATATATATATATACAATATATCAAAAAAAATCTTTAACAGAACTTGCTAAACTTCACTACTGATTTCACTACAGAGAAACAATCTTGATTTTTGCAATTGTTTCCTGTTATTTTTACGCTCGATTTAACCATGCGTGGTTGAAAGTACCAATTTGCTTACTGGCAGATATAATTATCTACCAGTTAACTTTGCAGATAGCAGTAACTGTAGTAGTCATTTTTAAGTATTTCTGTAAAAACAAAATCCAAAATGCAGTAATAATAAAGCTGTACTGCTAACACTACACGCAAAAAAAAAAGATAATCCTAATTTGTTGCCCTTTAATGGTAAAATTAAGTGTTATCAAGGAATTCTGAGAGGTTGTCCCAAACACCAACGTTATAAAAGCAATTACATATTATTTTACATCATTAAAGGAATTTTATTTTGCTCATTTTAACTAAAAAGAAACTACGAAACGAAAATAACAACCCTTTTGATATAAAAGCAACAGTAACATAAAAAAGAAACCATGACAGCAACGTAAGAGAACTATCGGCAATAAATGGATATAATATAATTTACTGAAATCAATCGACTTGTAAGGTGCGAAAAATTTAACAACACTGCACATTGTTATCAAATCTCTATAAGAATTTGTTATTTATTTGTTGCGAATTATTGGTCAACCTATAAATTCTCCTACTACGTATCATATCTTCTTCCCACACATATGATTTACAGTAGCATTTTATTATCAGGCATTACCTTATAGCTTCACAAATGCCTCTAACCCATCTCGTCATTTCGCGAGGGGAATAAACGTAGTGGGGTTGCATATCTTGCGTGAAACGATCTTGGGAGGCCAAATAAAATTCCACCATCGCATTTGTTAACGGTTCGGCATATCCTTTAAGATTCGGTGCTAATCTCAACATGGCTCTTATAAAGGTACCATAAATCTGTGCAAACGAAAATATATATACATATAATTAATCATTGGTGACTCTGCGCGAGTTAATCAATAAAATAATTCTCACAAATTCTTTAACCTTTGAAGAGGCGCGTTGGCCGCATTTACACCGTAGCTTTAGAAAAATAGTTTTACATAGAGTGGTAAGTAAAAGTAAATGCCGCCACGCGCTCACAGATGCTTGTCAATTTCACGGGAGTAGATATGTTATACCAGTTCTGGGTCGAAATCCCAAAAGGTCTACACGGGGGGTCTCGAATTCACATTTCATCCCTTCCACCTCTATTTTTCCCTTATGTAAACCGTATGGGATGTAATGGAAATTAGGTGACCGGTTATAGAGAGAATATAAAAATGGCAGAAAAAAAAAAACCGATAAGAAAATGTTTCCACATTTAAACGTGCATGATTTGGTTAAAAGTCAAAAGGTCAAGACACAGACACACAACGCACAGAATCAACTATAATTACCTGTTTCAGAGAAATTTCACCAGGATAGTCGACGTAAACGACTGGAACGTGTCTTAAAAATCGGTGTGATAATGGCTTTCTCCCTGGATCAGTTGGGGGATTGCAAGCGCCAACAAATTGTATACGTTCTAAAGCAACCCAAGTCTGATCGGAGGCACGATAGAAGCCTTTCTGCTCGACCAGCTGACGCAAGAACATAATGACGCGCTGGGTGCCGTAATTGTCCATATCTGGTAAATTGATTTCATCACAAAATAGAACCAACCATTTACCCAACTAAAAAAAGAAGGAAATTAAACCAAAAACTATAAATCTCCTTAAATTTAATTAAAGTACCTGCACAGGAGCTAGGACTACCCCATTGGGTGTCTTCCTGTATTCGCAGTAATGATCAAACGTTTTTAGCAATAATTCTGGAGTAGTCGCAGAAGAAAAATTCAACCCAACAACTTCCATGTCAGGTAAAGCTCGAAGCGCTGAAAATAGGGTCATCGTCTTACCAGAACCAGGTGGACCACACAGTACTGCAAATAAAAACATTATCTTTATAGAATTTCTATAAAATGTCAAAAATTATACTTACCGATTGGTTTATGTTCAGCCAACCAAGTATATAAAAGCGATTCATGTCTTACGGTATCTAAGGTTGGAACGACGATATCAGGTGAGGCAACTTTGTGCGTTTCAACTTCAATTTGCGGAACCTTATTAGACCATGGCACCCAGTCACCACTAAAATAAATCAGGTTAGAACTACGTAAAAATTTAGCTCAAACTTAGCATGACCCATAATGACGTTTTCGAAAGTGGGCGTGTCTAAGTCAACATGGGCGTGGTTAAATAAATGGGATTATTTAACCACGCCCATTATCCATCTCTCTTGTTCGCCCAACTGCATGCATTCTCACGCGCATCTTACCGATTGATCTACATTGGGAATTATAAAAAATCAAACTTACTGTATATTAACTTCGTAATCGATAATAGGCATATTATTCGCCGGTGGCAAAGGTACCGTCGTAACAGATCGGATAAAATCGCCGAGATCCGATCGGACCTTGAGTTTAGCATCTCCAGCGAAGCTCCAAAGCAACGCGTATATCAAGCATTTCGGAATGTACCTTTCGATATCGTCATTTGGCAATGGGAAATCGGTGTGTGAATGGTTGTATTGCAAGATGTTCCTGAAATTTATCGATAATTAATACGAACAATCTTCAAGTGTGCTGTTATTCTATGGCATACCTGACGCTTTGATTCAGCATGGAGAATAATGAACTGAGAGCTCTCAATCTCGTGAAGTCCATAATATGTTCTTGGTCCATCGCGTATTCTAAGCAGCGGATTACTAATCCGTCTGGGGCTAGATACGGTTGCAAAATGTTGACGACATCGCGCTGAACCTACAAAGAGAATGGTTGAAGAAATTATGTTTCAAATAAATGTGGATTAAATACTTGTAGATTGGGAGATAACGTGTCATCTTTATCAGTTGGTTTCTTTCCAAATCCTTCGTCGTCTCCTTCCTCTAATGGTATGTATTTCAATCTTAGCAGGAAGTTTTCGAATATCATCTCTGTTGACAGTACATCTTCCGAGAACCAGACCATACCGCAACGCGACACAGTTGCCAATGTTGCATATTTCAAATCTTGTACCTAAAAATAATTGTGTATATAGAGCATGTTTGCAGAAAAAGCCTATTATTATATATGCTAAAACTCAGTCATATATGTGTGCGGAATTGCCAATTAACTACTCAATGAAGAGATATAGGTGATACTTAAATATATATATTGCTGTTTTCACATTAAGATACCCGTATTTTGGAATTTTTATTTTTATTTAAAAACATATAAAATGGAATATATTTGTTGCAATTTCGAATTAATATGTGTTTATTTTATTTTTCAGATACAAATAAATTTTAATATGAAATTTTTACTGGTTTAATCTATCCCTGAGGCAAGGGAGGCTGTATCATCTTCATCTTACTTTTTATTATCAAGAAAGCAGCGCTTATCAAATTTAATGTTTAGTAGTTTAGTAGTATCTTCATGTGCTCCATAAGACCTTTTAAAACAGTGGACTCTCTGTATAGTCTATATAACTGGAATGGCTGATACCTACGGAAACATATTGCAGGCGTTAAGGCCGAGGAAGATAAATGAACTGAAGGATATCTGTCACTATCTGTCACATTTTAGGCAATAGAAATTATATATGAGATGGTATAACAGTTTGAGGACAATCTGTTACTGTATGTCACATAAAAAACTTATGTATATTTGTGAGGGTTGCCTAACTTCAAATTTGCCTCAGTCAAATACTATTTTGTAGCTGTTCCAGTTGTTTATACAGTTCAATGTTTTAAAATATTTAAACTCCTATTAAATGAAAAAGGCATGCTTTTAATTTAATAAAAACCAATAAAAGTGATCTTTATTCAACGAAAGCAAGGAGAAACCAAGTAAATATATTTAAATCACAACCTGCTTGATTGTTTACAGCCTATCGAATCAATCAAATTCACATTAAATTAACTATTGCACCAGTTTTCGGTAAGTAGCGACATCTGCATGACATTTGGGAACATTAGAACCATTTTCCTGTCATATCAAAGTAATAGTAATGTCTGGCACGGCTGATGACAGCCTGGTTTAAAAGCCTAATATAAAACAGCATTGATGAATTAGAAGAAACGCAAAATACAAAATAAACAAATATTTTTATTAGGCAACTGTGCAGCAAAAGTTGAATTTTTCGCCGTTAGTAACGTGTGAGGAAGCTTAAAAGAAACCACCATACCCTGGTCTGATTATAACCTAGCATACTGCCACCGTCTAACTTAAATAACCAATACGAAGTAGTAATCCCAACTCTAAACTCAGTTATGTTTTTAACGAAGCAAGTAGATTAATCAGCATAATTTTGAGAAATATTAACTTCAGTACTGCCAACCCGAGGCAAACAATTTCTCCAAAAAGGTTAAATAAGTGACTCCGGCAGTGACTCGTGCAACTGAAGATTCGACAGGCCGTATAAAGCAAACTATCAGTCATTAAGCATGTTGTAATTTAAATAATTAAGAATTCACATGTGAGTAGTAAGTAAATTATTAGGTGCTTTCCATTCGCACTAGAGAACGCTCCCGGAGTACTCTTTTCTACTCCTTTTTGTTCCATTGACTGGCGTTCGATGCTTTCGAACTGCTCTGATCCTTTTTTCGCATTTTTCCTTCAGCACTAACTTTTTCGGCGGAGTTTGATACTCCAAATGCCAAATGGTTGATTTGTGTTTCAAAGGCTAGAGTATTTAGAGTAGTCCAGTATAGGAGTAGAACAAGAGTACTCCAGGAGGGCAGAGTATGATAATAGAGAGCACCTACTATGATAAACTTTTATAATCGTTTCTCATGTACCCAGGAATAAAATAGATACAACTTAAAACGCCAAAGTTCAACTGATCGTATTGGGATTAAACATGTCAACCAATTTTAAAATAATTAAACCACAAGAAATTCAAATTTGCCTATTCTAAACCACACCAAAATACCGACCCACTTATAGTCCACCATCAATCTAAATATCAGTAATAGTTATCAAAATATTCTCTCCGTAAACAACAAACATTAACATAAGAAATAAACATGATTTTATACACGTTTAAAGTTTAGAATACCAAGTAAATTCTAAATATCTTCTATTAGGATAAAATCTCTTAAATACCCGGATGTTTTCAGAGAAATTGATTCCTGATACCAAGGAGCCCCAAGAAATCAAAAGTCCTGGCCGAAGTTCTGCATGTATTCTACATGCAAAGTTTGATGAAAACTCAGAAAATTACCGACTCTGTGATGCTTAATTATCGACACGGTTTCCAATATGCCCATTGAAAGAGTATTAACACAACACAAAATAATCTTCACATGTATTATACACAGGTAAAAATATGATACAAAATCTATACTATTTTTAAGTTTATTCATTTTGACACCTAAAATATATATAACCAGTTATGCAGTATCGTTGCAGGCAATTAGAATTCTAAACACTTATGAAGATCATAATTTGTTAACATGAATGTTAAATTAACAATAAACACACCGTGACTGAAAATAACATAGCATATGTATAGTAAAAATAAAAATTTCTTTAGTTATGTAGTAGGTAATTATAGAGCAGTTAATTATTATTTTTTATTTACCTCAAACATAATTCGAACATTAGGTGGCAGCGATAATCGTTCTCCATTAGGCAATGTGAGCAGTTTGTTGTCATCGAGCACGGAATTTAAATTCTCAACCCATTCAGGATCTACATCACCATCAAATATAATCCATTGCCTCTTGTTGATCTCTCCACGAACGTTGTCAATTATCTTCCTGTATTTATAAATTTTAGGTTCAACTTGTGAATCAAAAATAAAATACGCTCACCTCAATACATGTGTGAAAAGACCATCAGTCCATTCCCTGGTATTAGGGTCCAAAACGCCATACAATGCTTCCTTGCTAATTGCTTTTGGATCGATTACATGAGCAACTCCTTCTGTTCCTTCAAATCTTTCCAAAGCCTTCAATAATACTCTCCAAGCGGTACTCTTGCCAGATCCACTGGGCCCGACCATCATCAAACCGTGGTTTAAGTTGGATATTTGATATAATTGAAGGACCTAGAAACGTATAATTGAGAATTGAGGTATTCCAATTTCGGAAATAAAAAAAATTAATAAAGTATTGAAAGAGCAAGAAAAAAAAAAACAAAAAACTGTGCAAAGCATAAATATTCTTGCGAATGAACCCTTATGTAAACCAACTGTTGAAGCCTTTTTGACATATACATAGGCAACGAATTTTTTAAACCATAACATTTATTCCTCCAACAAAAAGCAAATCTATACCCCAAACTATAGAACGTTTTTTTAAATTCACACAAATTAAGATTTACCTTCTCTATCCAATTTTCTCCCACTAACTTTTTAGGCTAGCCATGAAAAATATATTTTAATTCAAAAATTATTTTACATTCATCGTTTTAAATTACGAATAGTTCGTATCTTACCTTTTCCATCCAAGAAGCGCCTTGTTCATCGCCTTCACCACAAACGAAGAACTCTTCCTCGCAGACTTTTCTAATTTCATCCTTCAAACCTGTAATAATCCGAATTGAAGTGGAAATTTAGAAATACGAACATTTTACCTTTCATTTCAGCTCTGGTGTACTGAACGTTGGGGAATACATCGCTAAGCAGACTGAATAATAATGGAATATCTTCGGCGACTAATTTTGGTACCATGGTTTCGCAAACAGATTGGATCAAAATCTCTTGTTCTGGTAGACTTTCGGCAATACTCGCCTCTTCGATGTTGGTTTCGCCTCGTTGCTGCTTATTTTCCTTGATCCTTTGTATGCGATCTCGTTTGACGTTGCCAGCTGATACCAGTACAGATTTCAGAGCACGTAACCCAAAATCGTAGTGAGATTGATTTGATAGCTGCTCTCCACATAATCTAAATTGTAAGATTCAGTATTTTTAGTAAAGAGTAAGTAAAGTCAAATTAATTTTTAACGGTAGATATACGCCTCGATTTCCAATCCACATGCTGGCGCTGTCTAACGGCAAGCACTCACCACTATTCTCTGCCTTTGTCTAACTAGTACAAAATGCTATCACCACATCGATCTTTTCAATTTAAATCAATTCAATGGAGCCCTCATTCCGTCTACTACGGGCCGAAGAGAACGATTCGCTAGGCATGCGCAAGCACAGGCGTAAATACACTTTCAGTTTAGCCGGCGTTCGATTGATTTCGCTCATTTGTTAACAAGGAGTTGGTGGATATTAGGATACGGGTACGGTCCTCAAATTTTATAACGGTTAGTAAGTTTTGATCGCGGTCAGTAATTTGATAAAAAAAATTAATATTATAGGCTCCAGGATTGTGGAACAATTTAACGGTAGCAATTCAGCAAAAGTTACACAGGATTTCTTTGCAGTAAATTATTCCGAAAGATCAATTCCTAACGCGGCTATTATTCGTAATACAGTCCGATGTTTTGAAACGACGTTTACATTAATAAATAACAAAAATAAAAATGTCCTAGCGAAAAATGTCAATGTTATCGAAATAGCCGATAAGTTAGTAAAAAAAGAATCATCGGCCTCATATATAGGCCCAGAACTTGCTCTAGGATTGTCTAACCACAACATGAGAACATGTATGGAATTGGGTCAAAGAGAAACACAAATAGCACTGGAATAATACAACCAGACAAATTCATGGTAAGACCTTTATTAACAGGACCAACAAAGAAGAATATTGAAGAACTACTGCAGCTTCGTAGGTCATTTTCGTACTATAACAAGTCTCCTAACAGGGCACTGTGCACTGAAAGGACACCTACAGAAAATTGAGATTAACACTGGAGATACCAACAACAGACTATGTAATGGGCTGGCTACATTCTAGAGACTCTAGACACAAAAAGCAAGCAATTTTTTACAAGCCAAAAATGACCCTAGAGGAATACATCGACCAGTTAGCTAGAGACCTATACAGATTAGTGTAGGATACTAGGATACTGGAATGGCTAGTATAATTTACTAGATAAAAGAAATGAGAGACTAAATATAAAAACCCAAAAGAATGAGTGTTTTAGGAGACTCCATGTCAGACAGCTCGCGTAATAAAAAAATGTTTTAAGAAACTTACTACTACAGAATGTGAAGTTTTTTTTTTATTATTAACAATAACTTACTTGAAGAAGGGAACAATTTTACATGCTAGCTTCTCTGCCGATCTGAAACCTTGAGAGAACAACATAACTTCTGCAATCAGCTGTCTGTCTGGTGTAGTCATAGCTAAAGATCGGAATAGTTTCTTCAAGTTATCTGGTAAGTTCGATCTTCCAGCATATCCAGGGTTCATCGTGATAAATATAGCCATATCTGGCGATACTCTAACTTGTTTGCCCACCAATTCCACAGATATGCCTAATTTATATATATAAAAAAAATATGTTACTTTTAAATATCAAAGAAAAAAGTGGTTTAACATACTTCCAGAAGGTTTTCCTTCCAAATTAGATTCCTTTTGCGATTTCAACGCTTCTTGTATGGTCTGGACTTGTTGCGAAACGGCGGACAGCATCCTCTCTTCCAATCGATTGAATTCGTCGAAGCAGCCCCAAGCACCGACTTGGCAAAGGCCGACGAAAATGCGCCCCATGGCTTGAAAGTCGAAAGTTTCGTCACAATTGAAGACGAGCACGAAGCGACCCAGTTGGTTTCCGAGCGCCTTTACGGATTCGGTTTTACCAGTACCAGCAGGCCCTGAAAATGTTAAACTTTCACAATTTTTCCATAGCAAATTTTCAAGCGAATCCTAACCGAATGGTGATCCACCGAGCCTAGCTTCCAAAGCTTGTGTCATCGTCAGATAACACCTATCCGTCAATGGTGTTTGCACTAAACGATCTTGTACACCGAGGTATTCGAATCCGTAGTAGAAATGGGCGTTTGCCATGTGAATAGTCAACTGCTTGAGGACTTCGCTCTGCCTGGGATCGAAATAGAACCGCATTTCACAGAGCCATTCGAAGGATTTACTGCTGCATACGCCGTTAGCGATTAGTCGACGTGTTACCGTCCGTTTATGAACGAATTCGTTGATCTGAAACGAGAAAAAATAATTATTAGCATTCAGTTACAGTAAAAGACCACCAACTAACCAAATGTTCCAACTTCTTCCTGCGTAATTGAGGTTGTTCTTGTAATACGGAATCCGCGAGCACATTCAGCGTATTTTCCACTTGTTGCAGCACATTTTCCAACGGCCCCTTCTGCGGTTCGTTGTTCATCTTAACCAAAGCGGCTTCGACGTCTTCACTCCAAATAATTTGTATCGCCAAGACTACAATCTGCGCCTGATACTTATCCACCCATTCCATGAACACCTTGTTCTCAATATTATCTTTGAATTGTTTAATTTCTTGCACAGCTTGCGCTAAGTTAGAGGCGAGAGTCACCCTCATTTCCTTCTCGACCAAAGACAACCACTCGTTGATTTTCGGATGGTCGATCGTAGAGACAACATTCCCGAAATGTACCTATTTCATAATGAAACAAATTTGAAAGGCCTTGCAAACATTAATTTCATAAAAACTTTTTAGATTATTTAGAGTGATCCAACAGTTTTGAAGGGTGCTGAATCCGAAAATGACAACAGTTTTTCCCAATCACCCACATCTCAACACAATAATCTGAGCCTAACAGGAATATGACTGTTTAGAGAGTAAAAAATGTTTTTTAAAAAAATTATTAAAGGTTTTATTTATCCAAATTAAGTTTATTAACAACAAAAACATCGTCAATTTATTGTCAATTAGTTTAATCCACTTTGACGGCCCTGTATTTCCTTTCCCTCTTCTTGGAAAAGCTCCGATTGTTACTTTTCCTCTTGTGAGTAACACCTGGATTCCCTCGATGAAATACTGACGTTCCATCTACCCTGATATCTCCTTTCCATGACCTTAATATCCTGGTGGAACGTTCACTCTGCTCTTCACTGGTACTACCCAAGTTTTCAGGAAAAAAATCCAAATGAGAATGTAAAAAGTGAACTTTTATGCTCATCAGGCAACCAAGTTTTTCCATTTTTTTGAGATCATCGACAATGCTGATGTAGTTAGGGTTGTTTCATTCCTTAAAAATCTAGTGGTCACCTTTTTGAAAGCATTCCAAGATTCTCTTTCAATACCTGATATTGTGGACTGAAATTTCTCATCAAACATTAGTTTATAAATGTCAGGAGCCACAAAAATTCCTTCTTTTAGTTTTGCCTCTGATAAATGTAGAAACTGTATGCAGAGGCATTGAAAGCAGTCACTAGTCTTGGGTAAAGCTTTGATGAATTTTTTCATGACTCCCAACTTGATGTGAAGAGGGGAAAAACAATTTTTTCTGGGATCGACTAAAGCTTTGTGGAAAACGATCTTTTCACCTAGTCTCAATGTTTGTCGGATTGACTTCTTTAGTCCAGTGTTCATTCCTTGCTCTGCTATCCCATGCACAAATGAAGCAAGGGCACTTTAGAGTTTCCTCCCTGCAAACCAAGCAGTTTGCCCAAAACTTTCAGATCGCCACAAACTATCCAGTTATGTCTATATATCTAATTTTATTTAACACCTTTTTCAACTTCTTGTAATTATCTTTGAGGTGTACAGAATGCCCTACAGGCAGAAAGGCATATGTGTTGCCATTGTGCAGGAGTTCAGCCTTCAGGCTTCTTTTTGAAGAAGCATAAAGGCTGAAGCTTTCATTCATCAGGTTTGTATTCAATTCCAAACTTTTGAGCCAAACCAGGAACATCACAACAGTAGACCAACTCGCCTTCTGGTTTGAAACAGTCAGTATATTCACGATCTCTAAATCTGTACTGAGGAAAAGATGTTCCAGCAGCCAGCCGCTTTTTTTCTTTTAGTCTAGAACCCAAGAGTTCAGCTTTCTACTTTTACCCCAACCTTTCTTTTGCAATGCCACCTGTAGCTTATCGACCAGATGTGCCTGTACCTCAGCCTCCAACAACACTAGGTGAGCTGAGCTCTAGTGAATGTGATGTGAATGAAGATGACTGTGATTTCTATGATCCTTCAAATTATGCCACCCCACAACTTTTCGCTCAGTCTGAGCTTGATGATTTGGTAAGTCCCAAGTCTCTCACCAAATTATCAAGCTCAGACTAAGTGAAAAATTGTGGGGTGGCATAATCTGAAGAATCTTGGAAATCATAGACATCTTCAATCACATCAGATTCACTAGAGGTCACCTCACCTAGCGTTGCTGGAGTTTTGCCCGAAATACAGGCACATCTGGTCCATAAGCTACAGGTCGCATTGCAGAAGGAAGGTTGGGATACATTATATTCCTTTTATTCTTAGAGTTATAGCCATTAAAACCATAGCAGCAAAAATAACACTCATCATTGTGATTTTGGTTCCCTCCACACCATTGGAATGCCAAATTTGAATGTTTTTTTTTTACCTGATGACCACTCCCTAACATCTTCTACATAAATATAACACACTTTGTGAGGTGCCCATGATTTGTCCTGGTCCCCAAATCTCACACCGAAACAGAAGTAATACACTTTCCTAACAAAGTTTGTAATGTTTCTCTGGTGTTTTTTAATAACAAGTTCACCACAAATGTAACAAAAATTGTCGGGAGAATTACGACAACCACGGCTAGAAGACATGTTGACACGAGCGGAAACAACACACAAATGAGCGCGTGCGCGAAAATGTGCTTGTGGTGAGATGACGAATGGGGTATCAAGTATGATTCATTCAGCATCACGCGTTTTCCTATTTCCTTTTATTATAATAAAAAAAAATTAAATTTGCGAAAAAACTAAGGGTGATGGAAATTTTTCATTATTTTTCTCGGTTTCAGCACCCAAAAATTAATAAAGTTCGCCTTTCAGTTTCAAAAAAGTTTTTTGGTGACAGGCCTGTGAAATTAACAAAAAAAAATCATATCTAACCTCTTCTCCTTCCCTGGAAGCTATACCAGTAATGACGGTATTGTCCTCGTTGAGTAGAATTGAAGCTACGCCAGCAAACATTTTCTTGAAATGCTTTTGTAAACGCGCCACATTCTTGCTGTTGCCTATGATCTCAAGTAAATCTTCGTCACCGACAAAATAGAAGCGAGGGAAGGATGTTCGCTCTCTCTCCAGATATTCTCCGAGGGCTTTCTGTATCTTTCCGAGGAGATCGGCTAAACGTTCCAAGGATCTCTGGACTCCAGGTATATTGAGCACATCCATAACCATAGGTGATTTGCTTACTTTCTTCATCAAACCCAAAAATTCTGAACTGAAATCATAAAGGTATTAATATAAAACGACATAATAACCGTGATAAATTTAGACCATCGTACCAAATGCTTTGGAATTTCGATGTTTCCACCGGTAGTAAAGTCTTGATATCGGCGCTTCCAGAAAATATGCCTTCCAAATAAACCCATCTCCTTTGGACGTCGATCCATACATCAAATAAAGCATTGATGCGATTTAGTTTCTCCTCCCAGGTTAAAGCTTCCTCTTCAAATACCTTATAGTAAGGTGACAGCTTCATGGCCGCGACAGAATTTATGTGTTCCTTCACTTTGTTGAACAAATCGTCCCAACCTCTGATAAGTTTGCATTTGTTCTGGTAGTTGATCAAGTCTAATTCGTAGGTCTGCCAGGATTCCCTGACTTGTTTCAAGAATTCCTCCAACGCCATCTCTCCCTGCGCAATCAAGATGATGTCCTTGACGATGGCTTCGTTCTTCTGCAGGTTGACGTCCCACACTTGCCCTAACGTCAGATCGGAGAGCACCCAATTGACACGAAGTTGTTTCATGAGTTGCTTCCAATGCCTTTCCTTCAATGCGTCGGATTTTAGCTCGACAATGATCATGTTCACCTTGGTGTAATTCTGCAAAGTCTTCTTGACGTATTCGTAAGAGGCGTACTGTCGTAAACGAGCTGGTAGTTCTTTCAATTGGGCTGACATGGCGTCAAGTTGTTGACGCAGTTTTCGTGGTTGTACTGATAACCACGGTTCTCTCTAGTTTCGTCGATTTGGGCCCAAATCCTCGATAATTCTGACCATACTCCGCGTAAGTCTTGCAATTCCTCGAGACTACTTGCATGCGATCCTCACTGGTGCTAACACCTCCTAAATTAAATTAATTAATTCATATACCTACGCACATACATAAAATAAAATAAAAAAAGCATACCGGGTTCTTGCAATTCCAATGCTTCTTTCGCTTTAGCGACGTTATCTCTTTCCTCCTTCAGCCTAGCGAATTTGCTTTCGAATAGCTGCAATTGCGTTAGCGCCTCATCCGGTCTTAGATGACCTTCAACAGGTTTGCTACGTTCCCAATCGCCAAGGAAATCGTTGGTGCGATTTTCAACCGCCTTATCTTCGGAAACGATTTTCTGCTGCAAACTAGCCACTTGTGTTTGTATCGAGGAATCCTTCCTCTTAATGATCTCGTTGAAAGCACCCCACTCGCCCTCGAGATTCTCAACGTGCAGCCAACTGTTGGGGAATTGGAATCGTTGCCGTTCGAGTATGCGCTGGCCTTCCCTGTACACCTCGACTTGCTTCTCCCATTTCTTCATATTCCTCTTGAGCGATTGCACGTAGGTGATAAAACTGACGGCGTCTGAAGTGCTGGCCGCCTCGATGGTTTGCATCTCCAGATCGGAGCGCGATTTCGAGATTTGGGTGTGGAAGGATGTCATCTCGTTGCTCAAAAGAGAACCGAACTTGCTCAGGGTTTCCTTGTGCCACGAGTCGTACTTTAGCGAGACTTTACTTTGGACTTTCGTAAAATCGATGATCACCGGGCCGAATTCTCGTCTTGTATCTGAGGTGTCGAAAGTGGCACGTGTTTTTCTGAAGATGAAAATTGTCAATTACATACTTATCCATACTAATTCTCAAAATTATCGTGTATGGTCAACAGAAAACCCACATGTTTTGCTTGGATAGTGATGTCTAGAGGGTGTATCATTGGATCTATATTTTTCTAAGCTGCAATAAGCGCCAACCGTTATCAAACAGTTTCAACTGAATTTTCTTAACTAGATGATTTCGGGTTACAACAAGGGTATTTTAGCATGGTAACGTTAGTCTTTCCATTCTTTGTACATTTGGGGAGAAGTGTAGTTAAAAATATGTCGCTTTTTATGAGTGAATGCATGCTATTTTGTTTGTCGACAGCGGGCAGCAGTTTTTGAATGTGAGAAAGAAAACACGATCAGAAATACGATCGGGAGTTTGAAGTTAACCAAGTATACGAAAAACATTCACTTCACAGTAAGCCACGGAATTACACGAAATTAGAGCAGTAAAATTGTAATAATTGTGAAAACAAATTACATTTATAAAACGCAGTATAATTGGAATGATGATTGGGTAGGTCCGACTCTACCAGATAATAAATACTGCAAAAAAGTTAATTTTCATAAGAAAATAAAGCTGTCCGATATCAAGCTTGCAGATCCGTCCCAAGACGAGGCTCTACCAGGCATTGCTAGCGAATAGAGAAAAAACTCATATGTGCGAGGCAACGGTCGTATCGAAATATTTGATTTCCATTAATATGAGGTATTTAAACGCAATTTTATATAATCATAGGACATAAATTAGTTATTTTTGATAAATAACGAATATAAATTGTTAAATAATAGATACAAAAATTACATATAATAGTTTCAATTAGTGATGTAACGCATATTCGCGTTCGCATTCGCGAATATTCGCATGTTTTTAAATTCGCATTCGCAATAAATATGCGAATATTGCGAATAAAAAAGTTACCTGTTAAAATGGATAATATAAAAAAAGAACTAACATTTAAATTCATTGAGATCCTAAAATAACCTTTTGAGCACAAATTTGCAGTTTACATTAGAAAAACCATCAATAATATCAAAGCTAAACTTGAATGAGAAGAATAAGACGTAAAAAGTCGAAACGATTCGGTTGCACTAGGCTAGTTTCCCTGCGGTGATGGAGAAATTTAGTTCTCTGCGTGTGCGCATAAGCTCTTATGCAATATATCTTATGCTTATAGTTGTAAAGTGACAGCTAATAGAGGCGCTAGCAAAGTTAAAAGGTTAATATTCGCGAATGTGTAAAATCACGTATTCGTTACATCACTAGTTTCAATGACCATTTTTGCAAATTAGCCTTGGTTCATCTTCATGTAAATGTGTAAAATCACCTGATTTAAAATAATGGTTTTGTTGTATATTTACTTGTCTTGTTTTAATTGAATCATTTGCCTGTCTTTCATAATTATTTGTGAAAATATATATTAACCTCCAATATCTATACACTAGTTTGTGCAAAGTAAGTAAAACCGTTGAGTTTTTTGCTCGTATTTTGCTAACCAGGAATTTATTATCATTAAATTTTATTTATTTCGGTATTTCGCAACGTTTGTAGCAGATTTGACGGGGAATTGTTCGACATATATTTGCACGATCATAAGCGAGGGTAGAAAACCGGTCCCATCGCATATTTCACCCAGATTAATTATTCCAGCTGGTAAGTTAAATTTTTCCTCAACGTTTTTAATTTTGATAACGCGGTTGTGCCCTTTATGAAGTTATTTATTTACTATTTAGTTAGAGGGAGAATTTATTTCCTAAAAATTTTCAAAATCCTAGCAGTTTCTGCATTAACATCTGAGATATTCGCATTTTCAGAAGATGCAATACACAGCAAAACCCCAAATAGCAGCTATTTTAATAGCTCAAGTACCGTCACTTCTTATACTTTACGTTCTATGATATCATAAAATTGGTTAAGAATAAACAATACAAATATCCTTATTGTTAGTTTGTTTAAGCTTAAGATAAATGTAACATTCATTCAATTATTTCACTGTTAAAACTCAAATCATATTTGTCGTTTCGTCAATAACAAAGTCCAATATTTTGCTTCGAAAGTCAATTTTACGTTTTGTGTTTACATATGTATATATCATTATATTTTTTTTATTTGTATTATGTTGTAGAAAGGAAAAGATATTTTGAAGTGAAAAAGCTCGAGTTAGATAAAAAATGATGAAAAAAATTATCTCTAAAGTATCAGAGGACTATTATGCAAACTATATTGAGATTTTGTGGATCTAAGTAAAGAAAAATAAATATTGCGAACTATACTCCATTCACTTTAAGAATGCAGTAGATAGCGCTGCGATCGGCGCCCAAATTACACCGAAGAATGAAAAATTAGCGGCAAATTCAAATTGTAAATTGTCAGTGTCATAAGCGAAAAAGTTTGGTTATCAAAATTTTGTAATAATAGGAAAGGATAACATGAAATCACTACGCTTTTAGTAGTTTATTTAGAATGTTATAGTCATAATATAAGGTGATAAAATAATACAAATAAAGTAACAGTGAATACATTTCGGGAATCTTAGGGGGGTAGTTAACGATAGCCAAAAAACTTGTCCAATCTCGGTGAAACTATGTGTATTCTATTCCATATGCGACGTTTCGACAATTGCAATTCGTCTTTATTAAGCTATAAAGTATAATATATTAATTTAGAAAACACAATAGAGGATAAAATCAAATTACGATTAAAATAAATTAACATGTGACCATGTAGTATAGTAAGAATAAAAATTAATACACATAATGTTAGGATAATAATTTAAAATGAATTTTCTATGAACAAATCAGTCAAGACTAAAACACGTTAAATGTTAGTTGCCAAGTAATATGCCTACACTAAATACAACGTAGAAACAAATGTACTTCTTAAAATTGTACAACAACAATAAAGCAGAGGCAACATAAAAAAAACGATAAAAACACCTTAAGGTATAAGTATGAAAATATAGCATATGCGTAAATATAATGTAAGTTTAATTGCATTTCTGGAAACTTCAATTTCAATATATAATAGTTAGAACAAAATGCACGTTTCAATTATCATTCAGAATCAGATTCTAATGACAGATCTGATGATGATGAGGTATTTGCTGTTATGATGAATTCTTCGATCATATCTTCAACAACATTGTCGAGTTGATACATCTTATTTTCTTCTTCAATAACATGTTTGATGCAATTCCTCCATGCACTACTATCTACAATGTTAAGCCCCTCAATAAGTAAGGTTTTCACCTCAAGTAATTTAAAAGTTTTGTTGTTAGCTGCGACATGATGCTTTACTTGAGCCCAAATAAGCTCAATGGGGTTCAGATTGCAGTGATAAGGAGGCAATCTTAAAATTGTATGACCACTGTCTTCTACCATTTGATTAATAACATATGGGATGGGATTATCGTTAATATATTTTCTTGCAAGTTCAAGCAACTCAACCTTTAACAAAGTGTTGTCAACAATAATTCCTCTTGCAAGAAGCCGTTCAATTAATTGTTGCTTTTTCCATGCCATGATAGGCTTTTTTTCTGTTCTGACTGAGTGGTAGGGAGCATTATCCATAATAATAAAGAGTTTGGTTCCAGAAAAGGAAGCACATTTCTCATCCACTCCGTGAACACTTGGCTGTTCATTTCTTCGTGATAATCTCCAGTTTTCTTGGATTCGAAGAAAGGGAGACCGTTTTCAAGGAAACCATCTTCGCTACTAATATGTAAAACAATTAAACGTTTCCTTTTCCTGAAGGGTTTTTCAGTCCCGTTGAAACTCCTTCCACAAATGCTTGTCTTACAGTGAGTACTGTGGTGTCTGCCCATATTTTTTGCTTTGTATGACTTGCATTAACCAAGTTTCATCCAAATAATATATCTTTCTACCACTAACACAAATTTCAAATTGTTTAAATATTGACGCCTCCATAATACAATATCTTGTGTTCTATTAAAACACTATTGTCACTTCGCTTCATCCACTTAAATCCTAACTTTTTTAAAATTTTCCAGAGCGTCGTTCTTTTCAATATTGGCAAAGTGTCATCTGCATTAATAACCTGTAAGATACAATGCGATGAAGTAAATGTAAGATAAATGGATAATATTATATTTACACCCAATAGTTTTGTGCACGTAGTAATTTGTTCTGCAAGAAAAAGGAATGTACGTGTCGTCTAATTGCTGACCTATCTGCTTCGTCAAGGAATCATATGCACTTGACGAAGACGTTTTTTCGGGGTAACTGATAACTCCTGTGGTCTCTTTCTTTTACAATATCCACACTGTTCTTTCACCCACCCCAAGTTGCTTTGCAGCAATTTAATTGCTGCGATTTAGAACTGTCCCGTTTAAGCTCCAGATACAAATTATAAGCCTTATTATCCTTTGCTTACTGCCAATATGTTTTCCCTGAGGATTTTTTGATGACCTGCAGGTAGATCAAATACCTCTTCATCTGCCATACTAAAATTGATGTAAAATATACTATGTCATCACTATCATTTTATATAGTTATTAAAACAATACCTTCAAATATTCAACAGTACTCAGTAGAGCTCTAAGAAGAACTATTTTTGTAACAATTTGCTTATAAAAATTACACTAACCACACGAACGACACAAAAAAGCAATAAACACGGAAATACAGATCTGAAACCAACACCAGGATTGACAGATGTCATAAATGTCAGAAAATATTTTGTTTTATCCAACTTAAATTTCATTTGCTACATAAAATGTTTTTCGTATGTGTGAATTCGCCTCGTCTATTAGCCAATCGCAAGTCGTAAATTTTTCGCCTATCTAATGTAACGCTGCATTCTTACAGTGAATAGACCTTACCTTTTCTCAATAATACAACATGATCAAGGATGAATATGTACACTTACTTAATATCATTCAAACACTCCATCCATCTGTTAACATCATCCCCTAGACCTCCGTAGAGATTGTCCGATTGAAGATCCCACAACGCTTGATACCTTAACCACTCGTTTACGTAAGTTTGGATCTATATAGAAAAAAGAAGAAAAAACAAATGATGATCATATTTCATATAGCAGCAATTATTTTTAATAAATACAACCTCTTTGATCTTTCCAGCAATAGCTGTATAAGCAGCTTCCAATGGAGTGGACCCATTAGGTAATTTAGTGAGAATATTCCTATAAGTTTCCGTCACCGGTTTATCGACACCAACTTGATATCGGCTACTTTGTAAACGTTGCTGGGAGGTCACGATAGCTTGCCAAGCGAACAGCTGTTGCATTATTTGAAACCTGGCCTCCTCTATGCTCGGATATAGGTACATAGTTTGATTTGTGATGCGCACTTCGTGAATTGCCGTCTTGATTTGAGGATCGCCTCCTGGTTTGTGGGTCGGCTGCGACGGTTCGTCCGTATCCATACTGTGATCGATTTCCTTCTTCTGGCCATTCAACGAGTCCGTCCAGGCTAAAATTCCCGCTTGTAAACGGTGCGCCAAGTTCTTCTCGACTTGCTCGTCTAGACGGTTGACCCAAATATGCAAATTCGAGAATTGTTTCAGGGATAAATCGTCCACGGCGTGCTGAATCTTCGCTAGGATGTCCGCGAAAGTATTTGCCGAATAGGGACAAGTTTCCAAAGAACGCACGTCCACTTCCAATTGCTCCCCTACAATCACTAATTCTTCAACGCGTTCTTGAAAACTGACAACGGTATCGGAAAGGCGCTGGACGTATGGATCAAGTTTGAAACTCTCCCAAGTTAGTTGTATTCCCTCTGCTATCAATTGTTGGACTTCCTTCCTTGTGCCTGCGACCAGTGGAATAATACTGGCTTTATCTTCGAGCTGAAAATACGCAAGGTACATATATCAAAATGCATAATACAGCAAAATGTGCTATATTAAGGATTGCCTAATGGATATACAAGTTAAAAAAGCTAGATTTAACTATGTTTTACTTAAGATATTTGGCTTGGGAATTCATGCAATAGCAAGCAAGCACTATGTTACATATTCGATTTCATGTAATATAATGTGAAACTATTCCATTTAGGATATTTTACTATGTTTCTGTTTGCATCTGATGGCGTCTACAATACCATAAAAAATAAAATGTTTACTTTTAATGAAAATAAAGGTTGTCCAAAATCTCTTATTATTAATCCTATCCTTGGGGTTAATGTACTACAGTTCGAACTTTATTAGCTGAATATTCTAATACTGGCCACATTAGTGGCAACATCAGCCGTATTTAGTCATATTGCTCTAACCTCGATCCTTGCTCCACTAGTAAGAGTTAATATAATTGCTCTAAGGGCGACTCTGACTTATCTAATCTCGTCAGTGAAAAGGAATATGCAAGTAATGCTCGCAGGGCTCTAGAAATTGGAAACCCTAGTAGAGCAATTATATTCGCTCCTGATACAGCAGCATGAGTCAAAATTAGAACAATATGATTGAAAACAATAATATATGTTTACAAACATGGCTGACACTAGAACAATGAGCAACGAAGCATTGCATAGCTTACGAAGGGAGTTTGAAAACCATAAATCGTAGATGATATTTCTTCAATTTGAAGAAAGAATTAGTCAAGAACACTATCTTTTGCGGAGAATTTCAATTCTAGGTGGTGCAATTTGATATTGAATTTCAACTCAAATTCGTTTATTCAAAATAACTTTTAAATGGAATATTAAAGATACAAAAATGTTTTAATGACTTGCACCTTCTACGCAGCCCTTAAGTTCTCAAAAAACTGCAAAAATATTAACTAGAGCGTGCATATCTTACAAAAGCGGGCTATCCATATCTTGAGCTCGTAAGTAAAATTCCTTTATCATCAATCTGAATTTTATTATATCTATTCTAACCGCTTTTGTACCAGGAATATAAAAATAGGTTTCAATATTTGAGAGGATAGTTATTTGTGAATTAAAGATTATGATTTAATCATCATACTGTTTTGATGTAAATCAAGGTTACCATTGGCAAGCAAATCTTAATCTAAACACAACGTTAAGAATCCTTTTCATGCACAAAAGCCGCATACGTTAAGCGGTTGCGCCAATCCAGTCGTTTTCTCGAGAATAGTAACAAGGACTGCCCCAGAATTTAGCACTAAAGTTGTTAGTGTGACTAGAAACTCGGTGTACACATTTTTTAAATAATTTACTAATTAAGTTGCCCGTGGATGATGCTTAAACTTTAACTTTAGAAGTCAAGTTAGGAACAAAGTATAGTGTCGTTTTGATTACAACATTTTATTCTAATTTCAAGATCAGATTGCATCCCCTAAAGTTAAAGTTCCGACAGAAAATGAAGTCGTCTTGAGTAATTTCATCAGAATTTACGATTTAAGCTTTCCTTGTTCAAAAATATTTTTGAATTGCTAGGCTCCTTATCATCTAGCGAAGAAGGATGTCATGAAGAGTTTAAGACAGAAAGCAAAAAGGTTTTGCCTAATAGAAATTACAAAATTTAGGATGATTCCTTCTATGTTAATGAAGATACTCCCTCAGAAAAAAAGCGTTTTCCCATTGCTACAACAATTGACTTAAATAACAATTGCTTTAATTGAAAAAGAAAAAAATAAAGACTCACAAACAGAAATAAATTTCCGAATTAATGTATTTCTGCTAATAACTGTAATAAATGTAATAATTAAAAGGAATTTTTCCCAAGAAAAATTTTCTCCTCACGCAGGATTGAACCTACACACTTTCGTGTACCGGACGAACGCTCTACAAATTAAACCAAAGAGGAGTGTATAGATCCGAGCGACAAATCGAACATCGCTGCATATTTGCCGTCCTGCCGGCCTTTCAAAATCTAGAAGTGTGTAGATTCGAATCCTGCGTAAGGATAATTTTCCTTGGGAAAAATTGCTCTTAATTATTACATTTATTACAGTTCTTAGCAGAAAGACATTAATTTGTTAATTTCTTACTGTAAAAAGCTTGCAAACTTTGCAGAAATAAATTTCGGTTTTTTTCGCAATTAAAGATGAAGATATTTTAAATCATGATTTTAAATTGTTTGATACAGAAAATTATACTTAAGAATATAATTTTAATACAATTATGGTTAATTACTGATGTAATAAGTTCTTTTATCTACTTAGGTAAACTTGTTTAGTGTGTTGTTTTTATATTCAAAACTTGCTATACCTTCTTCTTCTTGCTGTAACAAATCATGTTACATTTGAAGAAGATTGAATAAGTTAATCAAAACATCGCTATATTTTCTTTCACTTGTTACCGCAGACCCAATTTATTTTACATAAAAATATATGCATTTTTTTGTTCGTGCAGAATTAATCAAGTATTGCATGAAAAACATGCAGTGAATTGTAAAATTTGTGTAACAAGAGAATTGCTTTTATTGAATTAAAAAAAAATATTGATGTTACTGATATAGAAATCTCAAAAAATCCTTTTTTTTTTTAATCAGGTAATTCGGAATTGCGTACTAGGACGATAATATTGTAATATCAGAACAAGCTTTTCAACTGATCTGATATATACAAGAATATAACATGCTTATAACAGGCTTTTGTAGCAAATTTGTTTAAAGCATGCCCCATTAAATATACCTTTACAAATGTGCTGCTCCTTGTTGTCAGCTGATTTAAAGAATAGTGCATTAGCAGTATTTATTATTTCTTTAATATTCCAAAATTGTGACCGCGTGAAATTTAAACTTATGAATAAATCTGCTAACATTAAACATTGATCCGAGAATTGTTTATCATGATCGGGGCAATATTTTTATAAAGTTGAAAGAAACTCTACGTTATGTAATTTTATTGAAAAGATACGCCTCAGTTTTGGAATATTCCTAAGATCACTACAATTGTTAATAATTTATACAAATCCTAGTGCCTTAAAACTAAGCTATGAAAAGTGTATACGAAATAATGTTTAAGATCGTTATTTATAATCATAATTTAAAGCACTAACACTATACTATATGATCGAAGTGCAAAATCATCTAATATTTTCTAGTACATATTTCAAAATTGAACCGCATAACGTTATATGTAGTTAAAATAGAAAAAAACGCAATAACTTACCTTCTCCAGGGTCATATCGTAAGTTCGTACGCTCTCAATTAAAGAAATGGCGAATGGATAGAGTTGATTCGCTTGATGGGCCTTATTTACTATAGCTAACGGTACTCGGAATCCCAAGCATTTCAAATTCCTAACCTCCTTCGCTAAAGTTATTACCTCAGGAAGGAAATTTACTCGCAGTTTCAGGATATTTCCACGTCCGCTTCTAGCTCGAACGGCTTCGATAGTAAAAATACGACTAGGAACACCTAAATTCCTTTGCTGCACAGTTCTAGCCCAATCGTCAAAGATTTCTTGGGTGTTTAATTTCGCACGGAAACTATCACCGTCTGCTTTTAATTTTTGTCCTTCAATATGGTTTTCCCAACCCTTTCCTGTACAATAACAACAGATTGATTGTAAATCCTCAAAAATAATTACATAAAGATTTTACCTAAAACATCCTCGACTCTTCTCAAATAGGTTGTCAATTGGTAATCGATTTGCCGAGCCCAAATGATGAACCTGCTACTGGTGGTAGATCTCGAACTTTGCTGATACGAGCACTGTTGCTTTGAGGATACTGAACCTATTTAAATATTGGTCTTATTATAATAACTGAAGCATAGTTAAATATGATCCTTTACCTTGAATTTTTCGTGTAGAGCTTCGATATCGTCCTTAACTCTTTGTATCAGATGAGTTTGATACTCCCTAATGGCGCCTCTAATATGCGGTCTGACGAATAACGCATTGAATCTGGAAAATATACGGAACATCTCGTTGGCGTTTTTAGCTGTTCCTAATTGGTCTCTCAAATGAACAGTTATACGTGTCTCAACTCTGTCGATGCGTTCTTCGTATCTCTGAACGGCTGCGTCCCACGCGTCTTGACCTTCCTTAGTGATATCTAAGCAATCTACTTCTTTCACGTTTTCATAAGCCAGATTGACTTCCTACAAATGAGGTAATGAGTTGACGGTTTTATATGATAGATCAAATAAGTGCAATATGTACAAAAAATAAGTCCATCACAAAACGTTTTTCCCATTTTTTTTTGAAGTCATCAAGTACAATGTTGTTGTAAAAAAAAATATCCCATGCATCATGGTGATTTATCAAACGTACCTAAAGAGTGATACGCAGATTATCTTTGTACCTGGTATAGTAAGAATAAAGGTGCTTATTTTCGAGAAAAGAAAATAGAAATAGATTTTTATATAAAGTGCCATTTCAAAAATACCGGGTGAAAAGTTGCGCGCTGTTGATTGCATTCTGGGCGATTGAAAATGGGAAGAACTTCAACTGTGTAGGCGTAGCTACGCACGAAGCCGCAGCGCAGATTATTACATTCGCAAATTTATAAGTTCAGGCAATTAAATTGAGCTGATACCTTTTTTGCTTATTTATAAATTGGAAATTGGATCGAATAGTTTAGCGACCTTGAGAGCTATATAAATAACATTAGTTTTTCCAGCATTCATGTACTATCTTTCTCGAATTAAATTAGGCCTAATAAATTCTTAATTATTTGTGCAACCAAAAATAGAGTACACTGAAATGGTAATTAAAAATGATTGGGGAACAATTTTAAATTACATATCGCTAGGTATACAGTACTTGTAGTTTCGGTTGCATAAGCAATCGAAGGTTTGTAGAGCTTAGATTCGCATTTAATTTGAGAAATATGTTACAAACTAAAATATCCGACTTTCTTAAGTACTTTATGAAATGTGTGTTTTTCTTTAATACTGTAATTTATATCCACATATGAAAATAAACTTATTTAATCTAGATGTAACAGTAAAAAAAACACACTATATATGTTATATAGGGAAAATCATGAATGTTTGTAGTTACATCATTAACTGGTCGGTGAAGTAAAGACAAGCGTAGTTTCAAAAAACTGGAACCCCTTCATATACACAAGCGAGATAGAAGTATATAAAATAAGTCGTAGCTACTTAAGCTATACGTCCAGATTTTATTAAGTATCAACAAACTAGTTGAAGTGAGATAGAATACCATCGAGTAATGCGTAAATAAGAGCTTTCATAATGTTTACTAAAGTGCATGCAACCACGCCATTTTAACCCATTTTACGGCTCCATTGCTTTTTACTGTTTATTTGCCCTTCTTTAGGTTTGAATTTTTATTTACTTCTATTATTTCTTTTACCAAAAGTTCTTTTCAGAGCTATAGTGAAGTAAATCGTTTAGTTTGTGGTAAGTTTAGAGGTGTTAAAGAAACATACAAATATTTAAAACATTTTTTTTTTAGGTTACAGTTCAAGATGCCCGATAAACGACTTAGTTCTTGTTGTCAAGAGTTGGTCAGTCATTTACTAGTGTATTTCGAGGAGGAAAAGCGAAATGGGAGTCCTTTAATATCCGTTTATGCGGTTCATGAGGTGAATTATAATTGGTTAGTATTAAATTAAAACTTACATACAAATTGTAGAGAGTTGCAAACGCTTTGGGCATTTCATGGGTACCGTCTACAACATAAAGCGCAGGAAGGAAACTACATTTGCTGTTCCTTCATCGAGTGCTTCAACAGCCCTGTACAAGCCACGATTGAAATAAAATGGATGTACGTAAAGTAATTTATGATTAAGGTTATTGATGAATTACTTCGAATACATGGGCATAAAGTTTTAAGACTTCCTCCGTATCACTACGATTTCAATGCTATCGAATTGATATGGGCACATGCGAAAGGATATTATAATAAGCATATTGGTCAAGATGGTTATGGCGATAAACAAGTATTGGAAATGTGGCAAGAAAGCTTGGACAGCTGTACACCAGACATCTGGCAAAATTGCATAAATCACATAACGCAAATAATTAAAGAGTGGTACGAACGTGAAGCAAACATAGAAGACTTTGTTCTGACAGTTAATTGCGAATCAGAAGATGAGAGCGAAGACACAAATTAAATAGATTTTTAATTGTACAATTTTTTTCTTTCAATATTGACATATTTTAATTTAATTTACTGCATATTATGTTTTGCATATACTATTATATAGAAATTATGTTTGATACATAAAATAAAAACGTAATCTTTCATTTAATTAATCATTGGTAACATATTCATATTAAACTAAATACTTTTATGTTGCTTGAATATTTTCTACATTTTGACTTGCAAATAGGTTTTTGATATCACAACTATATTATTGCGGTAATACATTATTTTATTGAGCACACATTTAATAATAAGCTTAGCCTGATCACGAAAGTATTGTCAATAGAAAAGTTCCCTATTTAGAATCCTATTAGTTGCATTACTCATGATTGTTTTTAAAACGCAACGTTGACTAAAAAACCAATCCTTTCAGTTATAAAAGAAAATCTATTAAAACAGCGTATAACCTCATTAATTTTGACAATTGTCATTTCGTTCAGTTCATTGCAAACATGATTGGTGTGCCTGAATTTGTTTCAGACGCTGCATACGTCATAAACAGCTACGACGTAACTACAAACATTCATGATTTGGTCTGTACATATAAATAGGAACCAGTTTTTAAGTACATTTCAGGTTCACTATATCCGGACTCCACTGTATATTTAATCACCAACATAAATTATCAATAAATTCCTCAAATTTATTAAAATCTTATCAGTTTATCTCTGTGAACATACTGAGATACCTTGTATATATTTTAATTGTAATTGGAGCGACACTATTGTGCTTATCATACGATAAAATATTCACATATTTTTGCATTTTTTGTTACGTTCCTTTTAAACAATAACAAAATATCTAACGGCCAAGATAATTATGACGTTTGCAATTGAATTGCTGCCCATAACTCATAACGTTATAAACAAGTTGCAATGCAACATGCAAATTAATATTAACAAATATATTTAATTATAAAAAAAAAACCTACCACAATAGCATTAGCATCAGCTGCATCCATGGTGAAAGCATCTGGCTCAGTAGGAGGTTTAGCTCCATCACCTTCGCCCGCACTTGCCATCTCTCGAATAGAAGGTCTAAGGACACGTACTATAACAGTCCTAAGTTGTTCATGTTGTCTTCTGAACTTCCTCATATGTTCCATGCGAGACTGCAATTTCTTATGCTGTGCAGAAACTCTCCACACCATCTTCAAATGTTCTTCGCGTTTCTTCTTTACTATATCTCTGAAAAAAAGGAAATAAAAATAGATTCAAAAGAATCTGAATTAATAAGCTTAATTTCACACCAACCTCAATAAACTTTGTAACTTCTCATATTCATCTTCCCAGGTTGAGAATACTTCAAAACACTGTATCATCACCTTGTCGAAGTCGTCAAAGGAGATATGCATGAGTCTGCGGGTTCCTAATACCTTCAAGAGTTGGGTACCCAAATCACGAGAAATAGCTTCTACCAACCGCAAACATCTCTGTACGGGATATTTAGTGCTGCGAATTTTCGCATGTGGGCAAATATTAGTTGCACGGCTGCTCTGATTCTTTCCAATTCGGTTGCTGAGAGCAGGTCATTTATAGGGAAATCCTTAAAAGAATAGATGCAGATTGTTAAGAAGAAGCACGGCAGCCGTCCGTTAGAAGTTTTCGTGGTTAGAAAAAAACTTAAAATTCTGAATTTCTGGACTCCAGGGTTAGCCAAGATTCTCTTTCGTTTTTAGGGTCGTACCATTTCCAGTTATACCGGAAGTCACCATTAGCTTCCTTATTTTAAATGGAACACCCGATATATTATCTCATTTCTGGATTCCTGAGAAAATTTAATGATGTGTTCTAGTTTCCCGACACCCATTTGCATTTGTTTGTTTCGTAGATATCTTGATTATTTTTAAAATTTTCAATACTGCGCCTTTTACCCATTTTCCACTGGTGTAAGCGCTTCTAAGTTGCATAAAAGCACAAGAATTGCACTTTTAAAATCCGCATTCACAATTGATTTGTCGCATACAGAGTGTCCATTCGATGATCAATTATATGATTCTCAAAGTGTTTCAAATGAGACATCTTGTATATTATTAGATGGTCAGTCGCAGCAACTTAATTCTGTTCAATTCGTTATGCCTTTCCTTATACCTATTTCCAACGGTTTTGTTGTTATTTCATACTTTTTAACAATAGCCAATGAAACTCCAAAAGTCCTATCTAGAAACCATTGATTTAGGCAGGAATTGAAACAATGTTGTTGATTTTATGTCAAAGCAATTTAGTTAGGCATCGATTTACAGTTCTAGTGACTTTCTCAAGTGTAGTTTGTAATGGAGAATATTGAAGAATATTCCAATAACGAATGTGGGCGAATTGTCAGACGAACATGCAGATTATTTAACAAACGATATCTGCACCTACCAACAATGACTCTCAGAAAATTCAAGAATGTAAGAATCGAAGGTCGGTTTATGGCAACTTGGGGTGTAAGGGCAACTCGAAATTACTGAAAGCCCGTAAAAGATAACGAAAATAACGGGATCAATGTTTTGGCTTATTTTCAAGCTTATTAATGGAGTTCAACTACAGCAGCACCGCTGGAATTGGGTATTTCAAAAGCATCAATCCACAGAATATTAAGAAAACATAAAATGCAGCCGTTTTCTATGATAACTGTGCACGGATCACGTCTTGGTGATAAGGCAAGACGAGTCTACCTTCTAGTTGCGAGTTCATGTACGCCTATGTAGTTAGGTTTTCATAAATGCTAAAATAAACTGAAAATTTAATTTGAATATGTTGATATAGGCGACATCTAGTGACATTTTAATTGACTATTTTGATAAAGTGGCTGTTGGTATATCTATATTATAAATAATCAATGCCCTAGACAAATCTAATTTAGTGAATTGAACCCCAGCATGCAATTTAGAAAATAATTCTTCTAGTCTAGGCAAAGGGTGTTGGTCGATTTCTAGAAATGGATTTACTGTCACTTTATAGTCACCATATATCCTGACATTACCATGATTTTTGACAGCTTCCGCCAACCCCAGAAGCGCTTACCAGTAGTCTAAAATGGGTAAAAGACGTGATATTGAAAGATTACATATTAAATTTTCAACATTTTCTATAACACATCATGAAATTTCCTCAGGAATCCAAAAATAAATAATATATCCAGTCTTCTATTTAAAATAAGGAAGTTAATAGCAACTTCGGTATAACGAGAAGTGGTACTGCCTTGAACATATTTAAAAATGGAAGAGAATGATTGATTAATCATGGAGTCCAAAATTTCTAACCACGGACGTGAGAAACCATGTATATTATATTTGCTTTACCTTCATCAGGGGATTGTAGTCATCGACAGTGGCAAGTGCCTGCTTCAAACCAGTATCGGTATCAAAAGAAACCGTAGCGTGAAACCTTTTTCCAATTCTGAGGATATCTAGGGTCAATGCGACTTCCATGCTTTCACGCTTTTCCTGAATCCTGTGTAACGCCCGCTCCAAGTTCAGCCAAAAGCTGACCTCTTGTAGAGCCGTGCCAGATGAAGGGTCTCGCACCAACTTTGTTACTTTCTGTATTTCCTTTATCCATCGATTTACACCGTTGTGCAGTTGATTGAGGAAGGTGGAATCTTTCACGTATTCGGCAAAATCTTCCACTTTCGGTTTACGACCATCGTCTGCACATCGTTTTATGACGCTTGCAACTACAGGATGGATTGGTAAAGTGATTTCTGGGATGTCTATATTTTGTTGTAAGTGCAGTAGGCCCATTTCCAACGCCGCGATGGTTTTCTCAACTGAAGGCGCCATTTTATCACCTTCCCTATTTATTTTAGAATTCGTAATTAATAAATAAATATTCAACCTAGATTAAAAATTAAAATCATACAGGTACACGAAAATTGTATGCTTTTTATGACTACAATCCAGTATTTCCATACTGGGCATTATTGTGTGGCACATCGCATTTATTTCTTGTGGAATAGAAACATTAAGAGAGGCTGTTGAAAGATTATTTTTTGTGGCAATTAAAATGCAATAATAATCTATATGCGTTGCATTATTCGAAAACATGATCTATTATCCAAAGCAAAAACAAGAGAAGGCATTTTAGCAACAAAATTTTAAACTCTGAAAAACCATGACGTAGCAACCGAATGTTAGAATTGCTACAAAAATAAACACGTTTTTTTGCCTAGTCAACTTCAAACGAGTTTTTTATTACACTCTGAGACTATTCAAGAGGACTACCTAAAGACATATTTCACCAAGAATTGAAGGATGGAAATATAAAGATATGTTTGCCATGTCTAATTACATTACATGTGATTGAAAAATAATCAAAAACACTATAAGAAACTAATCCAACAATAACTTTTAAAAAGAAAAAAAATTTAAGGCGAAAATATCTTTAAAATCCATCTTAATGTGAAATGACAATTGCAGCGAAATGAGTGACTTTGTGTCCAAATAGTTTCAAGCATTAATTACCCTGAAATCAACATAACTCTCG